>JADHZB010001096.1:2684-287191 GCA_015657535.1 Nephromyces sp. MM_2019
CACACACACACACACACACACACACACACACACACACACACACACACACACACACACACACACACACACACACACACACACACACACACAAAACCTCGTTTCCCTCCCAAACTCCCCCAAAACTCTCCTAAACAACACACATACACCGCCAAGCATACAAACTATCAAATACATCAAATTTTACCTTTTTGAGAAATTCAGAATTTGCGATATACAGTGAAGCAGCAGAGTATCGCGATTTTGGCAAAGACAACATCTCCTCAGCAGTGCGACAATCTACACTTGCAGAAATGCTTTCCCACCTAGTGTCAGTATCAGCAACTAGTCCACGCAAGAAGGGTGTAGAAGCTGTCAACTGTGAGAAGATAGAAAGTGGAGTCAAAACTCTATTCAAATTCCATGAAATCCACACACAGGAGGAAGAAATTTTGCATCTTTTGAAGGTTTAAGAAACAAAAAATTGCAATTTTCCGAGATAAAACCCCAAAAAATATCATTTTTGAATAAAAAGGACATCTTTGTGTGCAAAAATCCATTATGAATTGGAAAAAAAAACCTAAAATTGAAGAAATGAGTGTTTCTTTCACTAATTCCATAAAATACGGCGAAAAAAACTATGAAAAAATCAGAGAGGGGCCCTTAAAACCATTAAATTCTTCTCAAAAGGCATACAAAAAAATGAGTAAAAGCAAGCACATCACCATAAGCTTATCAGCGGCGTTTCACTCCTTATATGTTAATAATACTCCTATACACACGCAAATAGCAACCAGAAATATGTAAATACATCATGCAACACACACCCAACTATCACGCAACTCACACAAATATCACCCACCACACACAGCACACACATCACGCATTTTTCTGCACCCAATGAGCAAAACCCACACACACACACACATACACACACACACACATCTTCACCATTCACAACACCAATATCTTGAAATATCCCATCAGAACTACTCACCGCTAGCCAAAGAGGAGCCAATACTAGCAGCTGATCATACAAATACCTAGCAGTATCAACATTAGGAGATAAGTAAGTGTATTGGATACAACACATTCCCATTCCGTATATCATAGCATCCATGTAGATGTGATCTTTCACTGGATTACGGTGCATATAGGAGAGTTTCTGTAGTTGAAATCTATCGATGTTGTGTGTGGAATCTGGTTCCAAATATGTGTCAGTTAACGAAGAGAGACAACTGCGTGTGCGAGAATCCTTGTATAGAGGTATCATCAAGTGAACCTTTGCCCCTCTTCTCCTGTAGATTTTCAAAAAAGAAAATTTCGTCTACTCTGTGTGTTGAGAGAGTGTGTGTTCAGAGGGAAATGAATATATAACAAACAAAAGTATCGAATTTAACAAAGTATCGCAATCACACACACAAATTGGTGTGAGTATATCGTAAATCTTCTTCCGAGACTCAAATAAAAGCCGTAAAATAGCTACACACAGAAGAGCTGCGCACAGCCAGACTTTATCCACATAATCAAAACTCAACTTCATTACCCGTTTAAATATGGGCTATTTTTCTTACCACAAGACCTACAATTTACATTACAAAAAGGCAAAAACATCAAAGATTTCGAGTTGAAACAGGAAACCGTTTAAATTCAACTTTAAAAAGAAAATTTTTTTCTTTTTAAAGTTGAATTTATAGATGTTTTCTCTACACATCAAAAGAAAAAACTACAAAAAAAAAAAACTCCAACCTCTACCTCAAACTCAATGTATGTACACTCACTCCCTGATGTTCCGAGTCAGGAAGAAGAATCTAGGATGAGGATAAGTTACTTCGTTCGTCACAAAAATACTTTTCGATACGCTTTCATCCAAATTTTCCATGGGATCAGCATCTAGCACTTTCTCATCGAAATCAGGATAGCTGGTTACTGACACAAGTTCCACACCATCCGGTAAGTAGCGCTGCGTGTGTGAAGAATCGAGAGAACGTCATGAAGTAGTCTAAAAGGGGGGGAGGGAGTGGGAGGGAGAGTTTGGTGAATAGGGGGAGGGAGTGGAAGCTTAGATAGAAGGTGTGCTGCTAGTGTGTTTTTTTTTTAAGCAAAAGCACTTTAAATTAGGTATAAAAAGAAACAACACACATGAGCAAGAGTGTGCATATTCAGCAAGTGTAAAACGTTAACAAAAAAAAATCAAAACACCTTCATCTGCTTGAAAGCTGGGAGAGGAATACATTCAGCTGCTTCAAAATATCAACCGAAAACACCTAAATCAGTAGTCTAGATACGCGTGTTGATGTGCGTGCCGGTGTGTGTATGTATGATTGTGTGTGTGCGTGTATTTGTATCTGTTGGTGTCTGTGTGTGTGCATATCTGTGTGTCTCTTAATTTAGATAACACAGAAACTTTAAAAAAAGCCTGCAGACTACTTATAAATCACACAATCGACACACACAGTTCACTAAAAAAGACAGCTCTCAAAGCAACACCAGTTATCCTGATCCACGTAGAGATCTTAAAAATACTACTGTTTATTGAATATTAAAACTATTATGATGATTCTATAAAGAACATACAACTTCCAATTTTACTCAATACCACTTATCGCATTTGAATCACAATTTTAGTGTATGTACAGTCAAAAACATATCTGGATTAGCATCATAAAAAGCTAAATCAATCAGAAATTACTCTTCTACACCTAAAACAGATAACGTTAAAATCCCTCCTCATCTTCAAAACAATGTAAAAAAACCACCGAAAAAGCTGCAAAAAACCACATTTTTCGTACATACTATGTTCATCACTTACTTTGATGCTTTGTCTTCGATTTCGCATTGATCTCTCTATATCCAAGACGGAATTGAGGCTAGCAGAATAAGGCACTTCAGGCACAACTTCAAGCATATACCTGGCGTACTCTGGCTGCAATTTAAACTTCAAAACATCTTCTACCTCCTCATCTGGGCTGGAAGTCCAAGGAGCGTCGGGGCGTTCAATAACCTCTGCAAAAACATCAAAATTTTCCTCATCAAAATGTCGTCAATTTCAAGTAGATTCTATCAAAATCAGACTAATCAAAGCAAAAAAAGCGGAAAAAATCTTCTAAAATTCCCACTACTCGTTCGCAAAACAACTTTCACGCTTATAAAACAAAACAGTCACATCACCAAAGAGCTCGTAAGCTGAGAGAGAAAGCTCTGCGCAAAAACAAGCTTTCGTACTATACTGTGATGATACGCACACACACACGGTCGAATCCACACTGAAAAAAGACGGTCTCCGAGACAAACTCACTTTCAGCGCTGAGAAAAGGAACTGATCGCTTCTTCTTATCATCCAGCTTCACCATGATAAACTCTGGAAAAATAGGAGTAAATAAAAAATAAGATATACCACACACACACACATACACACGCAGCATATCAAGCTGAATCAGCTATATCAAACTTCAAAAACAGCAGCAGGACATTCATCAACTTAGCAACGTAACACATGATGTGCGTGTGTTCTGATATATTCATGCCTCTTCATTCACAATCAAAACATAAAAACGAAATGATCAAATAACCTGAAGACTAAAACTATTCATCTCTCGCACACAACTCTCAAATAATTCAACTCTCTCGCACACAACGGCAAGACTAGCAAAAAAACCTCAATAAACTCGAAATTACTCGTTTCTTACCGAGCTCATCGCCCCATTTCAATTCATTTATTGAATCTTCTCGATCTTTATTGTAGTTGTAAACATTAAGAAACTGGATTACTCCATACTTTTTTATTTTATCCGTCACCTTGATGCAATCCTTCCAAAAAAGAGGATCACCTTTCACGGAGAGAAACCCCATACTTCCTAGGCTTTTACGGGAACTCCTCTAAAGCCTCGATTCTCGTCCGTTCAATACAAGAAAAGCAAAAAACCAGGAAAAAAACCAACCAAACACACACTAGCAGTGTGATGGTTTTTAGTGGGAAACTCCACGTTGAGATTATAAACACCAAAAAATCCTGATAATTTATGGGACTTATAGGCCACATATCAGGGTTTGCTCATCATAAAAGAGCTTCGCGCAGTTAATATATACTGTAGAGAAGAAAAAAGGCCCAAAATCGCAAAAAATGAGGTGAACAGGAGAAAACTTAAACAAAAAACGCTCTCGTTTCATCAAATTAAAGGAGGAATTAGTGACGAAATTAAAAGATGCATTATAAATTGGAAGCATGCGACGCTATGCAATATCAAAGAGTAATCCAGCTAATAAGCTTAATACTATAAAAAAAAACTGGTTTATAACTGAAAATTTCATTAAAAAAACGCTTTTTAATCTCAGCAGCTTGCAGTAAGAAACTATCAAAGTGCACGGAAAAGATGGTACAACTCCTGTTGATATAATCTAGTCAAATTTCTTCGCTTTAAAGTTCTGATATGATCTTGATGCTAGACACACAAGAGTAGACGCGAGAATCAGTCGAAAAAATATCTAAAAGTCACCAAAAAACCCTTTTTTCTGCTTTTAGTACATTTATAACAGGAAATCAAGTTTAAAACCAACAAAATATTACGTCGAATAAGCAAATTCTGAGCTTATGTGTAAGTACCACGTAAAGAGCTGCCTTTGATAATAAAGCAGCATTAACGGTACGCATAGCCGGGGGGTCGCTTAGAAATGAACAAATTTTGTTTCCTTTGAAAACCAGCTAAATTATAATTACGAGGGATTATCTACACAACAGAGGGATCATCTACATTATACAAATCCCAACTTAACGGTAAAAAGCTCACCTGGATCCCTAAAAAGCTGTTACAAACCAAAAAACTCAGCTATAGCGACGACCAAAATAAAAATATGCAAACAAGGCAATTTCCTCACTTTCAACAGAGCAAATAAAACAAAATACTTGCAAAAAAATGCAATTCATCATACAAACCGTACCTACACACCAAACTTCTCAAAACCACAGCCATAATGCTAATCTGCTCGCCCTCTACAGTCAACCTTGGATTACAATCACTAAGCTGATATTTACTCAAGCAAACACAAGTGTAGATGAGAACATCAAAAAAAGCAACCCTACAATGAAGAAAAAAATGCTTATAGCACAGCAGCAATGAGATTGGATGCTGTTACGAGCACTTTGTACTTTATGTTCACTGTATCTGCGATGTCTAATCATCTCATGAAAAATACGGTTCGATCTTAAACACACAAGAGGGAAACGATAAAATAAATCTCCTTTTGTTGGATAATCTGATATTTCTGCAATACTTTCGCAAGGTTCACCTTTTTCTTGTAATTCTTATGAAATTTCTACCCCTTACCTCACATTACGTACACGAAAATACTCATAAAAACTCGGAAAGCGAAATATAACACGCCGCCTCTTATTGCACAACCGAAACCCATCAAAGTAGCTATTATCAAGTGCTGCTCTATTAGCTGCTGTTTCTGTATTTTTATCTAATATCTCAAATTCTTCAGATTACCGCACTGTCAAGACCGACAAAATATCAAATTTGTAACACCCATTGCCCAAGCATTACCTCTACATTCACACCATGATATTACATTCCAGAATCAAGGCATACTTGCATATGTAACTCTGCAATTTTTCCCCAATATTCATCCGCTTAATACAAAATGACGTGCAGTATCCGAACATGAAAGCACCGGGTAGCCTCTCCAAAAAGTACAATAAATTAATACTTTTATAACCGGGGTAATCACCCATTTGATAAAAGACAATATTCCATGTTTGGTACGCTAAAGAGCATCTCCAGCTTAGAGGAACAAGGATGCGCTCCGCAATGCTAGGAAAGCCTCACATGTTGCACATACGCGCCCATATATGCTTCTCTCCTCTGACACTTGCACATATATGGTGCTCAAAATAGAGCCATAAGCCATTCAACGATATCGACAACCCATTTTTAAAATAATAATTTTAACCTACACATAGAGCAGCTTTCCCAAACATGCAAACAAAAATATCCTGCCTCAAAATTGAACCTCCACGAATATATATGCCCCCAACTTCCCAACTTAATAGCGGTATATTGCACCCACCAGAGACCCAGTAGCCTAACTAAAACAAAGTGCAGCCTACCAAAACATTCCAAAAACCAAGAGCTCCGTTAAGCACCTCACAAGGGACAAAAATCCCGTGATGAATCATGTGTGTAGGGCAAGGCCCAATAAAACCGTGCGTTTTCATTGAAGTGAACATCTCGAATGAAAGAGGCGCCTTGATGAAGTTGAAGTGGCTGAAAGTTACCCGGGGAATAAACAGCAGAGGGCGGCCCGGACATGCGCATGCGCTGCGCCCCTACTGCAGATTAGCTACTCGCGTCGGAATGCTGACAGACTTCACTACTGTATGCCGACCGGCTTGTGGTGGTTGCGGGATCAGATATTTTCGAAGCGAGGCAGCTTGCGCTTCTGGTGGGTTGCTGCAGCGTTTGCCGTGAAGGCGAGAGGGCGAGATATGGGCTAATAAGTTAGCCCCTGATAAAATTTGGGTCTTAAGGAAGATCAGCGGACTATTCTGCGGGTTGCGGCATGGGTTATGTCCCCGGGTGCTGGGCAGGTAGGCCGCAGGACAGTATAAATAGGTGATTTCGCGAAGTGCACGGATAAGGAGCAGGCATGGGCTACGTATCGCCGCGGCAGTGATACGGAATTTCGATGGTCATAGGGGATTGTGACGTTCATAGGGGATTTTGATAGCCATTGGGGATTTGGGACATACCGGATTTTGTTAGTCTTAAGGGATTTGGGACATAACGGATTTGGATAGTCTTAGTGGATTTGGGACATAACGGATTTGGATAGTCTTAGTGGATTTGGGACATACGGAATTTTTATGGATATGGGGGGTTTTGTTCGTCCTAGAGAGTTTTTGTGGGTATACGGGATTTTGCTGGTCAAACGGAATATTGATGCTTTTTAAGCCCACCTAGCTCCAAGGACAGGAATGAGTACGAGTGTGATTGCTGTCCATACGAATTATAGATACTGTCAACCGAAAGAGGCGAGCAACACATACCAGATGGCTGAAAAATTCACTTGGGAAAGTGCAAATCGCGGCAGCCAATCTCTTACCGCTGGTACAAGTCTATTTGTACGAGTTTTATTCTAGGTACACCAAGTTTTTCTATACCATTTTTAAGTAAGAAGCTCAAGCCAAACTACATTTTTGCAGGATATACTCCGAAAGGAGTAGTTAATGCACCAGTTTAAAATATGTTATGAGCACAGTGTAAAAGCCACGCACCTACCAAGTAAGGCTACCCTGACATAGAACAATCCTGAACAATGCGACAAAACTCCTGAGCTAGAGTATAACAGTATAAACGAGGATATAGCTTGTTCTTGTAATATAAGTTGATATCTATACGTTTGAACCAACTATCCCATTATAATGAAATGCTGAAAAAATTTTTTGATAAATTAGCTGCAGAAACTTCTCTATCAAACATTTCGTTTAATTTGAATATGCAAAGTGACGCAAAATTTGATGTTGCAACTAGTGGTGCAACCGCCTGTTGTAACTAGACTGAACAGTCATCACAATAAACTATTTAGGCTCGGCTTCCTTAATATATGCTTTAATGAAACTTTAATGGCAATTTACCACAGAGCAGAGATTTTTCCAGCTCCAAAGCAAATATGCACTGCTTCATCTTCCTCAAGATGAAAAGTGGAGAGCTAAGTGAAAGAGCTACCGAAGTTTAGGATCTGAGCCCCTATGAAATTGGATTTCCCCAGTATTTGTGACACTATCTGTTTGCCAAGGAATGTATACATGAGATATAGCCGTTCACCGGAGCCAAAGCACTTTAAGATTGCACAATATGGTGATCCGACTAGCTGTAGCAACCAATGGCACTGCTATGTATACAATGAGCAAACATTTTTGATATTTCGAGACATGGGGATTGCATATTCTCTAAGATATCACCAGTCTGCTACTGAAAAGTATAAATCGGCTATCTGCTAGTTTACTGCAATTGGTACTCAAGACAAAGCTCTTGTTCATCAAAGGATGTTTTAATTTTATACTAATTGTAACACGAAATGCTTAGGAATTAGCGCAAGGCCAGATGGTCGTAATAGTGATATTATCATCGTGTCTATATGCGTATTAAAGATAGAGTAATAGCTCAAGGACCAGCATAAATAAGCAGAACACTCGTAGGTCACGATAAGTGAGGAGAAAAAATGGTTTCACTGAAAATAGTACAAGAAAATGTTTTACTTGAAAAGCTCCAAATCACTTTTTATTTTTGGAGTTTTTCCACTATAACATTCCTCCCAAAAAAGGGAAACCGTAGGAACTCTAGCAATTTACAACAGCTTTTTGAGTTCCATATCTACAGTGAGAGATACCACTCGTTGATGATCTGCTTTTTGAAACTCCTATCACCTATATCTTCTTGATATTGTCAAGCATCGAATAAGGCGGATAAAAAAGAGCTGTGATGCGCTAGAGTCTGTTTCATGAGTAAAAAACTAGGAGATATCTGTAATTGGTAAGGTGATGCTAAAGGAATTCCAAATGGGAACTTTTTTTATCAATGGCCCACAAAGGGCTCCTATTATCTTCATTGAGGTTATCACAGCCCGAAGAAACACGTGAATTGTTCCTCAAATGATTTTGTACAAGAATTTCACAGAGTTCTTTTGAAGAATATAGGCTTAGCATCTTTGCAGTAGTCTAAGCTGTTTCACGTGAGTTTATTTGTCTTTATTGTACTGAAAAGCTGAGCATTCAGGCTTATTTATACCGTTTAGCACAGTACTATGAACAACATTAATCAGGTATAAACTAGCTTTATAAGTATACTTGATTTTGAATGAGTGGATGGCGCACATATTTTACCGTCTTACATATGGAGGTGACTTTGACGATGCCAGCAAATGGAGTAACACTGTTCACGTTGCCTTACATGAAGTTTCACTTAAAGCAGTGAGCTTTAGTACTTTGTGCTTCCTGTTGCAAAGACTAGATTGGTCCTGAATCCTTGGAGCGTTTCTCTTTATATTATGGCTTCCCGTGAGGCCCTGCTTCTTCCATCAACCTGATACATTGTGCTACCTTTCTTTTTCCAAACCGCTGTCAAAAAATATTGTTGGTGCAAAGGGTAAACTACTATTAGTAACTGAGACTCTTTACGGCAATGCCCCTCACGTTAAAAAAAGAAAATAACTTCTCAATGCAACGCTAAGGGTGCTTTTTGAACGATAATATTCTGCAAAGTATATATCAGCAAAGTTATTAGAAAGCTAAAGGGATGACTCCTAATACGCCTATGAAAGAATATTCAAACCAAAGCAACACGTTAACCGCATCAAGTATGAAGCAGCCTATATTTGTAAAATCAATAATTTTCTTGAAACTGACTTACACAGCAGCACAATGATATGGTTTATCTCTGCATCAAAGTTACCCTATTATTGGTTGCAAAGATCTGAATATGCCACATTTTCATTACACTATTGCTGTTCTCACCTTGATCATGAAAATAGCACTCTACTCAACACACACGGGGTAGTAGCCTTCACAGGAGCACTAACTTTAACTCTAAATCCAAGGGAAGAAATTTGTCACTCCTATCATTGAGCTTGTGCCTAATTAAGCCTTTTCTCTTTCTGCGAGACTTCGCAGCACAGAAGTTCTTGGGTATTGTTGAATATTAGTTTTTGATAAAATAACTTGGGTGAATGAGCTTTTCAGCCTGGTTCGAAAACTGTTGGTATAGCATAGCGAACTAGTTTTTAAGGCTAAGCACAGCGCCGCCAATAATATTGACGTTTACGCTATTCACGAAAATTAAGTAGGCACACGTTTGAGCAGGCAATAGAATGTCAATACATAGCTGAACGAAAAAGTTTGCGACTCCCTCCCTGGATTTCCCTTTTTTGTACTAATTCTATTGACCACCCTGCAGCTCTTTTCTATTGAGAGAAGCACCTTTGTTTTAGAGAATGTGACTTTAACTAGCTTTAAAATAACAAAGAAGCTTGAACTATAGCTTGGAACTAACTGTAGAACTAAACCAATCAAACCATGTTTTTTCGGTAGCAAATACCTCCTTTTTAGTCCTATGATAATCGCTTTAATTCTCATCAGGGGGCCAATATCATTCCAGTTTCTAAGCTGCTAATGTAACCTCAAGAAGCTAATCCAGTCGCTTGCATCAGCGATATTACAGCAGCCCACTCGTGTCTGGCTTTACACGTGGCAAGTACTAGCAATTCAAAGTCATTCTAGTTGCCCAAGCTTTGTGTGTGGTACTTGGCGACGACTGTATTATGTTTGTCGAAACCTGGCACGGCAACGACTAGCGATGCGAAGACGTTATATTTACCGAAGCTTGGCATGCTTTCTTCACTAATAATGTGATTCACCGGAGTATCAATTGACTGTGACATCATAAGAGTGTACCCTACCATACGGTCGAGCAGAAATATACCCAGAACTGCCACATTTTGCCGATTGCATGCCTTCTTAATGGAAGAGCCCTTGTACTTAGCTCTCGAAAACACCTCGCGATTTACTATAACGAAAATGTTTTGTAGCGCAATATTCTGCCAAACCGAGGAATCCATTCGGTAGTGTTTATCGTTGTTGGTGGTAGACTACTGTTCAAGTGAGAGGACGCTGAACTGCTATCTTCTTCCATTGCACGTCTGAGGTTACTGAGGAGTTTCCCGAGCAGCTTTGTCACTTTGAAGCTGCTTACGATGGAATTTAGTTCACTCTTATCTCTTCTGCTTATTGGAAAATTGTTTTATCGCATCTTTTGTGTGAAATCCACACCAAAATGGGATCCCATTGGTAGCATCGAATCATACGTTGTAGCTTCAAAACTTCCAGGATAGGATCTTATTTTAGAAGCATATAGCATATCTAACAGGAAGAAAAATACATGTTGTACAAATATGACTAGTTAATTTCATGAGAAATTAAAATCTCAAAATTAAGAAATATAGTGTTTTCTCTGCAGTTCATGTATTCTTATGCTTTCACGCCGAATATACTGTCTTCTCTGTAATTCATGTTTTCTTATGCCTTCACATCGCAGGGTGGGACTCCGTGCTCGCCACACGCGGTTAAGCGAAATTGCTTGTTCGTGGCATATCGCACATTGTACCCTATTTTGCATTAACTTAAGAGAACTGTAGCGGAGGTGGATTATTCCTTTAATTATGCGGTTTTCCCATTGCTTAAGGCGTGCCTGTGGGCCTCTATGGGCTCTGAAAAGTGCTGCGCTTTCCAGTTTTCCAGTAGCACAAGGGGGATGTATAAAAAACCCCCACCACTACGCACCCTTATTTTATGATCGACGCTACTTCTTTGGACAGGTTAACCATCAGGCAAATCATAATGAAAAATTCCTCGTTCCGTACAGCGCTGAGGAATATTTTGACTTGGTTATTGATATTGACAGCTATAAAGAATTCTTGCCTTGCTTCAAGGTGGGTAAAATCCACAAATCTGTTGAAGGATAAACTCGAGTACCGTACTATATGCTGTTTGTTTCTACTAAAGTTATTATATGTAGTGTGTATGCGTGTTACTACTGTAAGCTTCGTTATTCATAAGAAGAAAACTGCTTATCATGTTGGCTGGCCACCTCCATAAAGAAGCGGCAGCGTATGGCTGTAAATATTGTGCTTTTTCTTCCAAATTGAAACTTTTGATCCATTTTGTCGGTGAAACATTTTTTTTCAGGCGCTCATCTTTTTTGATAAACGGGCAATTTTTGGCTGACATTCCTTTTAAATACCTGTGTATATGTCCCATTCTCTCTTTCACTAAGGGAGCTTTGGTGTGTTGTGCCAAATAAAACTGCATCATTCATTTCTTTGTTCAGGAAAGCAGGATCTTAAGACATGCAAAATACCAAGATGGAAAGTTTTTGGCTGAATTAGCTATTGGATATAATATGTTTTATGAGACTTACACATCTGTGATAGAATGCAGGCGACCCGATTACATCAAGGTTAGTATTTAAAGGCTTTTAATCAGCACATTCGATGTATGTCGTGGTATACTCTCAATTTTTTATCAGACATTACACAATACCTGTTTTTCATGATTATATAGTAGCGATTAAGTTGCTTGATAATGCCTTAACTCTCAATATTCCAAAGATATTTTCGTCTTCAAAACGAGGTAAACTTTGATTGCGACTAAACGTTGATGTAAAATACATGGGATATTCAATTTCACAGCGTGATAGAGGCGTGTAATTTTCCTTTCTTTTTTTTGGCTAAACTTGATGAATTTTCGTTTTTCGATTGAATAAGATAATTTTCGCTGTATTGAAGGGGATTTATAATCGTTAAAAAGTGCACTCCGTATGCACTCAGTCAGCGTCTGCTAATGCTTTTCAGCTATGCTGCTATCAGTCCTGTGTGCTACATGTTTAATCGAGCTTGCAGTTTAAATTTTCCAATAGTGAAGCTATAGTAAGTGCTTCATTATGATTTCTCTCATGTGCTGTCTTAACGTTGGGGTTGCATACCGTTTCATATCTACTTTTCATCTTTTGTATTGAAATCTTCCTCCTGAGGATTTTCGCATCCCAATAAGTATTGCTCAATATATCGGGGCCAGTTTGGTCTCTTTTTTAAAACTATCTAGTCTTGCTCATACCTCTGGCCTTGTATCTTTTGGTGCAGCTTGTATGCATTTTTTTTTGTGATTTCATCTTTTTTTGAGTAAGCATACCTGTGTGTGGTGTCAATCTATCATATACGACGTTCTATTTTTCAAAATCTGTATTCCTAGTTTCAAGCTAGAATATGCTCTTTGGTGTTGGGGTTAATGCTATAATTTCCGCTCTTTCTTTATTCTCTTGGCAATATCTCCATTTTCAACTTCATGGCATGCTCAGATAAGTTTCGTTTGCAGTTGTGTGTGTGCTCATTTTGACCTTTCAGTAAATCACACGAGACACAGCATCACGAGCTTCGCTAAATACTAGGCTCTCTTCTTGGAAGTTTATCTCGCCAGTCAAAAATGTCTTAAATGCATTGTTTTATACGCTGAGTTATTGCCCTTTCCCCTCTTTTTCTCGTCAATTTTTTTTCCTGTTGCTAGTGTGAGATTCTGCTCACCTTGACATCACTGGATTTGTTTGCAGAATAATACGATGTTTAGAATCACGCTAATCTGAACCCAAGAAAGCCACCTTTTCTCTGCGAATATGATGTTTAAAATCACGCTAATTTGACCTCAAAAGAGTTGATTCCCTCATATATATTGCCCCAGAATAAATGAAATTTCAGCAATAAAAAAGCTAGAAAAAGCGTATATAAAAATTTTTTATTTATACTCTTTCCAGCCACTCTCATCCTAGAAGTAATAGCAATAAATCTTTTTTCTTCTCCAGAAAGTATACGGTGTTAGCTTCTGTTTCCTAAAGATCTTCCGTTTTTCTCCCTTCAAAGTGTTAATTCCTTTAGAAAAGAAAGCTTCTAGCTTGAAAATACCATAATCAGTTTCTTCTTTGTTTTCTCTATATACTGTATATTGCCTTTCCCTACTTTACTCAGGTGGTGGCTGCAAACTCTGACGTATTTTCTAACCTGAGCAATACGTGGATCTTCACTGCAGGACCACAACTAGGCACTACGTTAGTCACTTTCAACATCAACTTTCAATTCAAGAACTTTTTTCATCAGCAGTTCACTACGCTATTTCTCCGCCAATTGGTTAACTATATGGCTAATGGATTCAGGAGGAGGGCAGAACTAGTCTACGGTTTGGAAGAATATTACTAGCAAAGTAGAGCTAGCTTTATTGACCGATACCCACTGTTTGCGTAAATTCTACCTTTATTTCCTGTTTTAACTTAAATTTTACTTTTTATTTTTGAAGATTTCTCCTCTAATTCATAAAGTGCTTGTTGCTTAACTGATTTAACCTTTGAAGCGATATTTATAGCATGAAAGGTATAGATTGTGCTCACAGCTCTCTTTCATCATTTCCCCCTCATATTCCTCTGTTTCTACCTCTATCTCATTGATAAAAAGAATACAAGGCGTGCTTGTTCCGCTTTTTCACACGCTTATCACCTGGCCTGCTTGAGGCTAGTAGATCCGAGAAACACACCCTTTACCCCTTGAGATTTTCAGCGAAAAGAAGTAGGCGCAGATTGGTTACTCAGTTTTTTCTTGCTAAACACAGCTGTTTGATATGCTGAGTTCACCAGGCAGACATTGCCTAGTATGAGCAAGCTGTATGCTCAAAATTGAAGCCTCTCACCAGCTTCTTCCATTTCACTGAAGATGCTACATTTTTAAGTTTTTTTTTGCCATTTGCAGGTAATCGATCAAAAGCCATGGGAAGCATCTCTCCATCAAGCTTCCCCTTGCAGGTTGGTATGCACTCGATGATGCTTTTGTTAAGATCTTTACTTTTTTTCTTAAAAAACCCCTTTTGTGGTGGTGTGAGTGTGTGCGTGTGTGCGTGCTGGTGTGTGTATTTACGAGGTCCAAGGCGTTAATCTTCGTGGTAAGCGAGATGCTTAAGCCAAGACGTCTATTGAATTTTTTGCAAAATTTTTGCTTTTTTTTTTAATTTCTTTCTGAATTTTACAGAGGTTTTTATGGCTATTTTGTATTTCATAGTTAAAGCTGCCATATAATCATTTTCTTTTCTCAATACGTGTGCTACTAGTTGATTTTTTGTCTCTTGTTTGGTAGCTTAGACTGTTTTTCTGGTTATGTTGCTAGGATGATCTACACCAGACGGTTCGTTTATTCGTCCGTAGAAGTTTAACTTTTTTTGGAAATCATGCAATTTGCGTCTTTAATCGCTGAAGACGGGTAAATTTACCAGGATTTACTACTTAAGTGTGTTGCAGTATGGGCCGGGATTACTTGGGTGCGTGATGTAGCTGAAGATAAGGTGATGCTTTCAACACGGTTAAAATTGCACTGATAGCGTTAGCGTTCATGCCTTTTACTCATGTAGTTATGTCCAAATTTTTCTTTAGAAAAGTGCTTATGTGTTAGATTGGCTTTATTCGTAAGGTGATATGCTCTGTTTGAAATTTCCTCCCGCAGAAAAGTATGATTTTAGCCTTTTTAATTTCTATATGCATAAGATGAATTTTTGCACATGAGTTCGTACAGGCAGTAATTTTTCATAAGCGGGTAGGTGATGAAAAACTCTCATAAAATCAGCCAAACATGAGCATTTAGAAAAATTGACTAGCACACACAATCAAGAATACCCATTTTTTTGCGAAAATAATACGCTTTTTCCCCCGAAAGACATGAGGATATTCAAAGGGAGTTCCAGACTCGACAAGTTGCTTTGTTAGTCACGAAAAAGTAATGCCAAAGTGCCTTGTTTTGTATGACTTTTCAATCTATTTAAGGCATCCTAGATGCAGGGATACCTTCCCTGAAGCAAAAGCGCATGAAGCTCATACTGCTACTATTCTTCTCGAATAAGTTTCTTAGAAAGCATTTAAGCAAGAAAGCCTTGCTGATATGTCGGGATATGTGCATATCCCAGATGGGAGCGAGGAAGTGGAGTGTACGTACATGCAAAGAAGAGGTTGAATATGGGCACAATTTATTTTACAAAAGATTTAAAGAATATGGAAATTTTAACTTTTGAAATTCCCACGCATGTGCTGGAGGAGAGATTCTCTTGGGAACGCATGCAATAAGCCATAAAGAAATAAACATACGATGCTAAAGAAAGCTAGGATAGCATTCCACTCTCACTTCTTGATCTACTTTCAATGTTTCGTTTCAATAAATTTTCGCTAATGCTTCTTCTACAAGCCAAGTTGCAGCTTGATTCTCTGTGATTAAGCCATATTTTAAGTGGGTTCATATATTGAGTCACTGAGAGGCTGAGACGGCATTTTCATATATTTTTAAAGTTTTTTCGCTGCTCTACAGAGTGACAAGAGTACGTCGCACACTTTGATAAAGGATCTCGGTTTATCTCATCCTCAGAACTATATTGGCGGGTCAGTCTTGAAGATGGAGCTCGGTAAAAATCACCACGCTGCTACTCCGTTTCTTGATGTACCTATGGAACCGGTCAAGATTGCTCCATCTATCGCCACTGGCATGAGTGAGAATGTTGAATATGCTTTAGGATCTAGCTCTCTCTTAGAAGGCAAAAAGGAGCTTTTTTCTCCTTCAAAAGTCCTTATTCCTACAAGTGTATCAAATTTGCCTGGTAAGCACGGAGCTGCCTCCAAATTTTTCGGTACCAGATTCATCATTGTTTTCAGATTTCCTGAATTTTATACTTAATATTAAGTATAACGAATTAGCTGATTTATAATTCACATGATAAGACACTGTTTTTGATTTCTGGAGCCCCCTTTTCATATTTATTACATCATAACCTTCCGTGTTTTGTAGATTTTGGGCGACGTTTGTGGCTTTTTTTGCCTTATTTTACCTATTTCTGTGTGTTGCTCCTAAAACCATAATTTAAGAACTCTCTGTAACTCTGAAAGCATATTATATTTCACTTGGGCGATACCCTCCTCGGTACTTGATCACACCGCTATTAGCTTGTGCATTGTTGAATCCTTGCCTCCTCTTTCGCTAAATTTATCGCTTTTTTTTCACGCGATCATCCTAGATCCTGAACTTCCCATACAAATTTGGGCGGAAATCTTACTCAGGCTTGAAGAAATGTGCAGCAGGAATGAGATCTGCTTATGTAAGTGTTTTGCATATCAATTTTTGCTACTGAATAATCACGTCTATTAGTTTGAAATATGTACTTATTATTGCACTCCAAAACTGATTTGTTGTATCTTTTTTCGATATTGAAAGCTTTTCATCTAATCAGTGCTGTATTATTTAGCTAATAAACCCCTACTGATAGGTGTATATATATGTGGTTGAGCCTTCTCATGCATCCAGAAACGATGGAATGTTGATTAGCTTCCTGCGAATTTTTTTTATAATAGGACGATTTCCACCTGCTGAACACACATTAAATTTTCGCTAGGTTTCTTACGTGGCATTCAGTCATTTACTCAGTTTATTTCTTTAAAGCTTACAAAAAATTTGGTGCACTTGCTCATCCTGTCCTTGCTACATAAGTAGTCGGTTCGATGTCTTCATATCTACCACTTTACGATTCATTTTTCTACCCCAAAATGGAAATCAAAAATTTTGTTTGTGTACCTCCACTTTGCTGTATAAACTTTAAACTAGGTTTCTACACATCTAGCTCCTGCGTCTTTCTTTTTTTTATCCCATGCTATATCCTGCCCCATCAACTATATTTTGCTTGCTTCACGCTTTGGAATCATCATTTTGATTTATGTTCAATCGCTGCTGCATATGGCGTACAGCACTGATTGAATCATGCCACCTTCTATCTAAACTTGATATGCTGGCTTTTCAGTTTTCCAAAAATTTTATTGACTGCTTTTAATCATTGCTTTTTGGTTCAAAGTCATATGTTGGGTAGTGTGTATGAGAATGCTTGGAAACTTTCAAGTCCATTGCTATTTTTAAGAGGGAACTTTTTAATCTTCAAAACTAATAGCAGGTGGTTCTTTCTTGAAAAAGGTCTTCAAAAGTTTTCGTAAATCGGCGTATATTTCTGTGTTGAAGTTGTAATTTTATGGAAATCTGAACTTGAGCAAAGAAGTTTTTGGTTTTCTCAGCTATTTTTAGGTGGCTCTCCTACTGCTACTGTGGTTTTCTCTAGAGAATTGCCTATTCTCATAGATACATTACCAATAAATTTTCTTTAGTTATTTCGCGTATGAAGTCTATATTTTTACGCAGATATTTTTGATTTCCTTGCAAGTTTTTCGTCCTAGTTCACTGTTTTTATGATATTTTGTTACTCAGTCTGCCATTGTAAGCCCTTTGCTTGGAATGACCACCAAATAAAGTAGCTTCTTCTATAAGATGTCGTTGTGCTGCTGCTTAAAAAAAAAAAAATATATATATATATTGGAGATAAAGTTCGTTTTTCGTTACGTAGTTATTATAATATAGGAGATTCTATTGCAAGAACCGGTGTTGAATATTCTCATGAATTGATATCGCATGGGGCAACATAGAATCTCCACGAAGTTCATGTTGCGAATGAATTTTTTGCCAATTTCATTAACTGAAGTGACAAGCTGCCGAGCTTCATATTATTGGACGCATTTTGCGAATGTACTTGACGAATGCACCGTTTGGCCTGACCTTATCCTAGCTGGTATTTTGCTTTCTGTGAGAGATGAGCTTTATACAATTTTTAATTATTTTTTGTTGAAATGTTTTTAGCGGAAGCTCGAATTTTGAGAAAGCTTGCTAGAGCCAGACAGGTAGAGTTGGCTATTGTGTTTATAACATTCGGACAGTTAGGTAGTATAAACGCTGAAGAGCTGATTTCAAATTTCATGGAGAAGAGAGTTCTTAACTTGAAAGATGAAACTCACCAATCTCAGGACAAAAATGAGCGGATGAAGCAGCTCCTGCTGCTAAATCTCAGGGAATTGATTGAAGATATAATAAATGTTAACCCCAATAAAAACACTGAAGGGGTAAACAAGCTGTTTCCTGTTAATGTTTATAGGTTATTTCTAGATAGGTGCCGTAAGTTATTCTGGCTTTCGTGAAACTGATAGTTGTGTTTCACCAGGGCATTTAGCTTAAGCTGGCACTAGCTGTTGGCTAAATATCTCAGCACTTGAAAGTCCTCTGAGATGCTACGCTTCATAAATCAAAAAGTGAGTTTTGAGCTTAATTTTTAGCTAGAGCCCGTCAATTTTCCCGTAGTGTGTCGCTACCTTGCAAATTTTAATTTTTACCGATAAAGAATCTCGACGAAATCGAGCTTCTTTTTCTAGATATGGACTCTAAGCATAGAGCTAGACAAGCTTAGATAAAATTACTTTGTTCAAGAGCGGTGAACTATCTGGCAAAAGTTGGGAGTTTACCTGTAGAAGTTGAAATAACCAAAATTGGGCCCTGAAAATTATACGGCGGCTTTTTTACTTTGCATTTGAAAGGCCCACCGTGTGATTACTTTTTTGAGTTGGTATTCCATGCATATCGGTTTTTTAACACATAGTTCTGCTATATCATTATGCTTTTTATAGTTGTTTGTTATGTATCGCTTCCTCCCCGGTTTAAGCTGAAATTGTGTCTGAAAAAAAAATGCAGGCTATTATACGATTCTTTTACTCACACACTTGAGTTTATATTATGTTTTTCCTGCCTGCGAAACCTTAAAAAGTTATTTGTTTATTACCGAAAGCGATGAATCTGATTTGTTAATTCGCCGTTGATGTCTTGCACCATACCCTGACCTATGAAGAACCAGAGTCAATCTTCATTGTGCATCTGCCATATGCTTTCTTATTACCACTTGAAAGAATTCTCCAATGTTTAGTTAGCAACGCTTGAATATTTGCCACTCTAACAACCTTTTCGTATAAAATCCATGTTGGTTTAGCTTTTATTATTTTTTTAAGATTATTCTGAGCAGGCTTTCTTCTTTTTTAACGGATTTACTGGTTTGGCTCAACTTTTTAGCTACTTATTTTTGTTCTCTTTGCCAGTAACATGATTGATCAATGTTTACTTTGGCAGAAAAATTCCATTAATGCTTCAGCTGTCGTTTACACTCGTATCTTGATTTTATATTACTATGGTACTGACGAAAGCTATGTCTCTGTTGTTGCTTATGACGTCCAGCTTGGGAAGTACTTCTAGCCTGGTTTATGTGAATATCTGCTTTTTTATAACAGTATAACATCGAATGATAACAATCTAGGTTTTATCTTAACGCAAAGAAATTAGTAGTGGACCAGCAACTCGTTATATCTAGACGAAACTACCATCCTTCGCGTTTATGTTTGCCACTTTTTCGCCCTATAGAGTTTTCTATTTTTGAGGGGGAAATTGCAACTTCAATTTACAAATATGCTCGTTGTAAGACCTTTCTTATATAGTTTGACAGCGTATTCTCAATCGAATGAGAGAAGCTACTATACTTTTACATGGCGCTATAATGGGGTTATTAGAGCTCATTAGGTGGATTAATTTTGATTTGTTTTATCACGCGAACTGATAAAGTCTCTTTAACGGAAAACTCCTTGGCGCTATTTCCTAAGGCTTCATTCGCTCTTGATGCTCTTACAGCATGGTTCTCTGAATACGGGATGATATAATATCAACGAATCGATTGGCTACGATTCGCGAGTCAATGCCAAACTATTAAGACTAACTAAAAAACGGCTGTACGGCTAGAGCTTCGAGAATTATAGAGTATAATCACCAGGAAATCACGGCCACCACGTCAAATTTTTAGTCTGTTTCATTCTGGCTCTCTATTCAACCATTCTCTTATTTTTAGTTTCCTCGTTGATTACTCCCATGTTTACTGAATAAGCTGTTGACATACCGCATACCCTGCTGAAAACTCAGCCCCATGAATGCATCCTTTCCATGAGTTTTTCGTCATTTCTACCGGTTTGCTAAATATCAGGCATAAATTCCGGCATATGATTATGCATGAGCTCGTACAATTAATATAGCTGTTGCAGAGCAAGATGAATAGTCCGTACTATGCACCAACCGTTTTCTGATCGTGCATGCTAAAATCAATAAATCGGAATACCTGTACCCCATTATACTGCCTCAATGCGTTCTTCGGGCGAAAACTTTAGTCGCTTTGGTGCCACTTCCGTCGCTGCTCGGTAAGGGGCAAACAACGCAATTTCCTACCGTGTGCCATTCACCCGCGCTAGTTCCCCCTAAACCCTTCTTAATGCAGTGATGCAACAAGGCATCGCCGGAATGCAATCTCAATTACAAATCTCGTAATTGCTATATGTCTCCCGTATGTCACGTAGCGTTTGGGATCGTTAGCCAATTAATGGGTTGAAATGGAAAAGAGACTGGATAAGAAGCATGACACAGTGTAATAATATGCGGCACCTCCACAGTTTTCATGCCCCTGTAAGACATGTGCAACACTTTAGAAAATTATTTTTATATCGCGTAGAAATGACCGAAAGTACGGCTGAAAGTTAAAAGGTTACTCTACTAGGTTTTAAGTTTACTTTGAGCGCGACCTCTCAGGCTAATTAAAGTTGCAAGTCACTGCTGTGCGACGCTGAAAATCAGCGATGCCCTCACATTGTCAAAATGACTAATATGATCATTCCAGCCCTTAGCACCTTCATCACGGTGAAACCACAAAGGAGGGCCTAAATTTTTGGTCTTTCAATGTTGAGCTGTTGATTACGTTACACTTAAAAAGTCAAATTTTATCTATGTGCTGCGAAGATAGTTCCTAGTTTTTGTAAAAGGCATGCCAACTAGGAACTTTCTATGTAAAGCTTAGCAGGGGCCTATATAGTTCATTAAGTACGCAAAAACCTACTTTTTTTTCTAGCCCACAATGGGATTAAAAATGTGAATCAATGAACTTTTCCACATTCACAGCTTTAGCTATAATCTTGCCTCATATAACATGAGAACTGCGTAAAAATATTCGATGATGGCACGTCAGCGTGCTCGTGTAGGGTACAGTGGCCGCATCTCCACTTGAATGAGACACAAGTGCCCATGCTGCGATGCGTTGAAACAATGTATCGGTAGAATGCGCTTAATCATCCTCGTTATGCTCATGCCCCAGTCCGAGAAGTATTACCACTGCTGGAGGCATCTGATATTTCAGCTGACGAAGTAATATCGACATGCTTTGACTTATTCAGCACGTGCGCTTTGCTTCCTTCAGGCTCTAGATCGGCAAAAGCAGCTCTTAATTTTACAGCATGACTAGGCGGGCGTTGAAGTCCTGCTGAAAAGAATTTAGAGCGTCCTGCCTCCGTGTCTGAGTGCCGCATGGCACCTCTAGTTCCATAAGAGGTAACTGAACGAATAAAACATATTCAATGAGGAAAAAAGGGGACACCAGTAGCTATTGAAACATGCGACATATCAAATGGAAATAAAGCGCACTTGTACACTGTTGGTGCTAGCAGTGGTCGATGTATCAATGCACTAGAATTGGCGGCTTTGCTAAGTTTTGCCCAATTGACGCTAATACTGCTAGTTTATGGCAACGATAGAAGGTGGGAAATATGACTGCGTATATTCTAAACATGATGTGCAAGGCTTGAATACCAAAGTTTATTCTGCACAAAGCACTAATCAGGCGTAGCAAATTGAAATAATGGCAGTAACTTCCCTTTTAACCTGTAAATGCCATAAATACAAAGTTTTATCAACGTGATAACTCGTAATCATTCTAATATATACTTTCTAAATAGCACCTACAGTCAGCTTGTTAACTGACTAGCCGTGTCACAGCCACTTCCGTTCATTTTATCTCGGAAATAAAATGAACAATTACTTTTCGGTCGATCATTAGATGCGATAAAGTGCTTAATCCAAACATACCTTCGTTACACACCACGTGAACTTTGATGAAGAATGAAATACAAAGTCATTTCCCCCAACTCTGTATGACTCATTTACGTTTACACTCAGACTGAGAATATGAGATTATTACGCTTATCATACACGGGTACAGTTGCCACCCTTATGAAATGACAATATTTCCCACCTCCACGGCACCGAGTATGAATTTCATATTTTCTACAAATAGTTTTTGAAATTGTATGTGAAAGCTGCAAACAAGTCACTCAAATATTATCTTACATTTTGAAGGCTCGTGCCCTGACTTGGCAGCGACTGAACGATATGATCTCAGATTCTTTGATGTATTCCTAGGACTATCTTGCAATGATTGCTGTGTTGAAAAGAAAGAAGTGGTCGCTCGAGAAAGAAGCTTTGTTTCATCATCTGATGGTGAATCTCCTGCGTCTTGCCTAAAGGAACAAACAAAGTAGTTCATTTTAAAGCACACCCATTGATGGCGATTTGGCCTTAGTTTCAAGAAGTCATGTGTCACATATCGATATAACTTGCCCGTGAATTTGCCTCGAATCAACTCGGGAATAACGTTACAATCTAAAAACCGTGCCCAAAACTTATTGGCGGACTCACATTGTCGATCTAGGGGTGGCCTCATTTCTTATTTCTGCAAAGTGGCTGCTAGCCTACTCTTACTCCATTAATTCAGTCGTATATATCGTACTTTTTTTACTTACTTACATTACCTTGGTCGAATCTTCTGTGTGTATAAAGCGCAAATAGCAGCGTGATGTACTTTTTTTAAATTTTGCATACTTTGCCTGTGTGCACGTCCACTGCTTGCTGCATTTGATATTTCTAGCATTTTTAATTTTTTTGTGCAATGAAGTACTAAGCAGTGCCGATTAATTTTTGAAAAGCCTGGGAGGACTAATCCGATAATTCAACGGCTTCGACGACAGCAAGCGGAAGTTCATACCGTTTATCTTATAACGATAAATGCTATAGTAAAATATTCTACTAATAAGCAGAACTCATCAGTTGTGCTTCAGAAATTTCCATGGTGACTCATGGCATTGTTTTCGCGAGGCCAAGATAGTATAACTTAATTGCTCACCTTGATAATTTCAAGCCTTTCCTAATATACGCTTCGTTGATTTTTAAGTTCCGGCACCAGGGTGCAAAGCCTACTACGAGCCCCAATAAGAATCCGGAGGTTCCACCAACTGCAACATTCAGAAAAACATATTTTGCATTATCATAATGCCAAGATATTGTAGTAGCAATTGGATTAACTCCCTTAGCAGCACCATAAGGATACTTGCATGACAGATCAGCTAAAGCCTCGGTTAGAAGTACAATTATTTCCAATATATGAACACCAAAGCTTGTACACAGCATAATCTTGGCGCTTCGCTGCCTACTCGTGTTGGAGATAACTATAGAAGTTTTTCCGAATGTAGAATAAAGGTATACACAGTCGGGTTATCTCATTGAAATTAATCGGGAGTGCTAGTGTACCGCATCTTGCATTCAACTTAGTCCAGGTAGCGACTACGGAGTCCTACATATTTTTCCTATATCTCTATTTTAATGAATTTCGATATTGTAAAATCCGTGTACTAAGTGAATTATAACGAGCACTGCGCCCAAAAAAAACACTAAGAGCAATGAATTGCACGAACTAAGTAATGCAATTATAAAGTAATGAGCCATAAAATAGTTGCATGGCTAAGCGACTTAAGGTGGCCTGCGGGTGAAAGTGCGATTTTTTGCTGTCTATGGGGAAAAGCTATAGCAGCAGGTGAGAAATTTCGACATATATATCTCATATAGATGCAAAAGCCTTTCTCAATTCCATTAAAAAATGAAATATGCAGCTAGTCATCTTTGTTATATATTAGGCAGTCGTGCATACTAAACTGCAAATCACGTACATCATAAGGCACACACAAGTAAGAAAATATGCACTATTCGTAAAATTAGGTACTGCATTCTAGCTGCGTAATTTAAACGTCACCACTTATAATTAATTTATATTTTGTGTCTCGTTCAAAATTTTTGCTTATTGGGCGTGAACTTTTAAGCGCTATCTTTCAAGATATTATAACTTGATCCATGTGAGGATTGAGCCACTAACGACTTAAATAAGATGATCGCAAAATTATCCATCATTAATGGAAATTTATATTTCAGAACTTACTAAATGCGCAAATTCTTTTTTAAAAATCTGCTTTCCATCAATAAAGGCAATACTACTTGAATTTTTGTAGTAACAAAGGATATATAACTTTTTTGATTTTACATCCATTCAAGTGGAAAATATTAAGTGATTTCTTAAAGACTGCTATACATATATAGAAATGCACAATGTGTTTTATCTAGCTAGCCCGTTAACTGTAAAGAATAAGAAGTTGAGGAAAAGCATGCGTGTAGCAATGAAGCTCTCACTTTCCTGCTTTCACTATGTGGCAAGGTGCTAGATGAAACCCACGCACAAAAAATAAAGCTTTTGTTATTTTCGCAAGCCTTTAAATAAAATTCGCGCAGGATCGAATATTTTTACCGAAAAAATACGAATCTTAGATGCACAAAGGACTTATGCTAGCCATATGCACATGATAGAAAGGCTCCAATACGTACATACTATATCATTTCAGTTATCTTTACGAGTATTCCACAAAGATACTTTTACTAAAAGTTGACTTGCCTTCAACTAAGACTACTTTGAAAACCAGTGACGCATCTACATCGTTTTCAAAAGCCCATAGTCCTTGGCATATACATAAAGGAGTATAAGCAATAATTATGGGAGGGATACCCGAGAATGTTTTTCAACTGGAAACTCACCTATGATAGAAAAGTAAGCGCCACCAAAGAACAACCCCAAAGAAATTCCTATACCGCCGCCTCCCAATGCGCCTAGCCAGGCACCACTGCAAAATCAAAAGCATAAATACCTTACAGGACAATGCGCTCAAAAAAACCATCTTTTAAATAAATCATAAAAACTTCAGTATTACCTAAGAAATAGACCGTTTTACTCCTTCTAATCTTTTTCATCTGGTACAGTGTAATTTCATGATTACATTCCAAGCAGCTGATAAACCAAACAGGGCTTGTCTTTCATAATCATTGAGTTCATCAAGACCATTAAACGATATTTCAGATAAAAATAAGGTGTGGCAAAGAAAATCCCGCCAAAAAACCAGTGAGCGGCATATGGTACCACACAAAGTGTAAGTGTTCTCCATTGCTTGCAAATTTTGAAATGTGTAAGCCACAAGGAAGTGTTAACGCGAGGATACTCTATATTAGGATTCAAAAGAAGCAGTTTGCAATTGCGTATGTAATACTAAATCACTATAGCTATCTGTATTTTCAAGTAATGAGTACATACACCAACTTGGTAGCGCATTAGCTTCTGCTTGAAAGAAGCTAGTTTTTTACGTTGAGCTTAATCCGTTAAATACGTGGAAGTCTCAGGTATGAAAGCGCCATAAATGTTGCAAAAAGGCAAAATTAGGAACATTCTGTAGAAAAAGTAGGCAGTATGCCCATGCTACTTTATTTTGAATGGTAAATTTATTAAGGTTTTCGCTTAATAAAGGACTTGCTTAACCAAACAAAAAGGAAGATGGAGAATTAGATTACAGAGCTACCAGAGGATGGTAAATACTGGACTATATAGTGAAAATTATAATATAGCTTTTCCAATTAATTCAAGCACTTGCTTGCTTTGCAATACTATTATTATTTCCCACTACCAGTTGCCAATTAAGCATGTGCTCCATACTGTATAACGCAAGCTAGTAGGCGACACTATCTGAAACACAGTATCAGAATATGGTGCCAAATAAACTCCATACCCAATGAAGAAGCTACAATTTTTTTTACAAGCTACCGATTTAGCAGTACATTTGAGGTTAATGCGCTCAGCATTCCTTGTATATCAACGTTTTATCACCACCATATTCTACGAATAGTTTTGCTGCATCAAACTACTAACCTCCTCCCTAGTAGCACTATTGATAAGAAAAATACCATCAGAGAGCCACCAACAAGTAGTGTCGATGCCGCTGAGTTGCCGATAAAACCTCCAACCATACCGCCTAATAATAAACCCAATGTTGACACTGCTACCATCCATGATCCGCCAGCCAAATAAAAACTGCTTCCGTACAGTCCCTGTAGTGGAATCATTTGCATTAGTAGACTGAAATTTCTTCAATCCTAATTACTTCGCAAGTAGTTATTCTCGCTATTAATTTTGGTTGCCTTCCATCTTAGTATAGAAGCGCTGCTAGCCACTACCAGGCCACCACGGAATTTTGATAAAAAACTTGCAGCTACACATTTCAACATTAATTTCCATGAAGCTACAAAAGAAATTTATTGATGGTTGTGTAAGGTCTATACATAGTTGTGGCGCCAAACAAATTTGTACATGCGCAGCCTCCTAGCCTGCTTGATGCTATATTGCCATAACGATCACAAATAATTGAAATAAAAGGGCTATCGTAGTTGTGCGAAGTTTACATTTCGATCAGATATTAATCATTCTCATTTTTTTTAAGGGATTTTTTCACATTAGTTCCAAAATAATTATTCGTCCCCCATAATTATCTCCCTGAGTATCCTTGTAATGTAAAACTCATGGCTGTCATGTAGCCTGTGAGGACGCTACTTCCTGCATTGCGAACAACAAGCCTAGGGGATTTCACTACCTTTATATGAATTTATTTTAAGCTATTTGTATTGTCATTCCTAGAGTGCTAGATAAACATAGTTCTGTTGGAAAGGATTAAGCAAATCAGCGGTGTAATGCTATTAAATACACTACTTTAGATTATTACCATTGAAAGAATGCATGCTCATGCCTTTAAAATAATCTGCTTCTTCTTACCTTCGGAAAGAAGCTTGCTATGTATGCAAAGTTCACCAGGGCACTTAATAAATCCAGTATAAATGCCAGGATTGCCCCGGTCCAGACAGGCCACCACCATCCATTCAAGATAATTCTTGTCTGGACCACAAAGAGGGTGCTTAAGTTAAGAAGCTTGTAGCTTTTATTCGAAGCTTCATCCCATCTACTAATACAGTGTCCGCATTCACGCATGTAGAGTTATATATTTATAATGGCTTGAAGGCAACTAATGTTACCGTCGGAATGTTCTAGCGCTATTTAATATAAATCATAAATTTCAGGTACCTTAATAGCGGAGTGTGCTGTCAAAAGAAGGCTTATCAAATCCTCTAACATATGCAGTCCAGTTATTTAAATGCTCACAACTTATGACACCCGTCACTTGCAGTATTAATTAATTACTCACCTGATCAACATAAGTAAACGGCCAGTCTTTCCGACGTCTGTGCGCTGGTAGTAATAGTGGTGAGCTTCCCAAAGGAGGTACTATCCCCGCAGCAAGGCTAGCTTGGGACGTTGCTAGGTTATTTTTGCTACCATCTTGTGCCTCGTCATCAGTATGCAAGATACCATCATCCATCGTCGCTGCATCAACGGGTGGTATCATGTCCACCCCCACGATATGCCGTGATGCAGCTATGCCGGTAGGATGACTTTGAGCTTGATCTATTCCAGGTGAGCTCATCCGGGTTGCTTGTTCAAGCGGGTTGTTTAACGGCGCCTCATTAGTGCTACCGCTGCCTTCCGGTACTTTTACGTCATTAAGCGATTTAAGGGTGGAATCCTCCGTGCTTTCAGCACCTTCTGCCGGAGTTAGCTTGGGAGTCGCATCTGCTGGTGGCATCTTTGGTTGCGGTACTATTTTTGCCGTCGAAGGCCCAGGGGATGCAGTTAAGGTAGGCACTACAACCTTTGAGTCCACAGAGGGTGTCGGTAATGTAGGTGCTACACTAGTGGCGACCTCCGAAGATGTAGGTGACGCAACCACTCCGCCCTCAGGAGTTGTCGGTAAGGGTGGCGATGCTGTTGCTGAACTTGAAGGAGGTGCAGGTATGGTAGGTGACGCAACCATTCCACCCTCAGGAGTTGTCAGTAAGGGTGGTGATGCTATTGCTGAACTTGAAGGAGGTGCAGGTATGGTAGGTGACGCAACCATTCCACCCTCAGGAGTTGTCAGTAAGGGTGGTGATGCTATTGCTGAACTTGAAGGAGGTGCAGGTATGGTAGGTGACGCTAATGCTGGATTCAAAGTAGCTGTGGTTGTGTGAGGTGGTGCTGTCGTTGAACTCACAGAAGCTGTAATCACAGCTCCACCCGGCGGCTGTGTCCCTGCCACAGTGAAATCTGGATTCGTTGGAATGGTCGGTTTTGTCGTGCTATCATCATTGCTTCTCCAGGGCTCACTCTCCACTAATGCAGGGGTTTGAGTAACAGGAGCTGGCATACTGTCCTGACCGCTTATACTTTCCACTTTTAGAAGAGATGTAGCTGCATGCTCAGGGATTTTTGGAAGTGACATCTGAAAATTTGAAAATTCTTTGTACCCTTTCTCAGACGCGCCGCTTAGCTTCGCTTGAGGTATTCCTGAATTTTCAAAAGGTACTCTATCTGTGTCTATAGAATCATTGGGATGGGCTGAATAGGCAAGTGGATGATTTTCTCCCCTTTGGTCGGGCTTCTTCAGGGCTACAGTGCTTGTTGGCCAGCTGTATACATTTCCTGCGTTGCTTCCTTGGAGCTGTATCAGAATTTCAGGCTGAGCATTGGGGGCCAGTGCTCCACCAAATTCATCGTCTCGTATGCTTGTATAGGAGCGAGATTTATTTTTCGCATCGTCTGAGGTGGAGCCATTCACGAAATAGGCAGTAGTGGTAGAATGGGTATTAAAGGTAGTTGCAGTAGCAGTGGTTGGAGCTGTTGTTGCTGCTGTTGCCACATAATTTTTCTGTGTTGCGAGAGCTACAGCTGAAAATGAATGGGGCTGCACGGAAGCTGAGGTTCCTGTTGACGCGAAAGAGGAACGGAAGTAATAGTTTCGCTATTTATCTAAGAAGCGTATACCGAAGCTGAGCAATAATTTTGCTTGTACTGTGACGTTTGTTTTCTACCTTCTTCCTAGACATCCAGCTTGTGATATATTCATTGATTCTTGAGTATGGAGATAATGCAAATATCGAAACTTCAACAAATGCTCATTAATCAAGTTTAATAAAGGTAGTCTTGACCTTAGTCGCTTAAAGAGTGCATTTTTTACTTTTAATTTTTTTAAGCTTACCAGTGGTAGATTCTTTTGGTGCATAGTTCGGTGAGACTTTCGAGTCTTGCGTTGTTATTTCATCCTTCAAAGGATGCTGCAAGTGTCCCACTTGCGTATGTCTTTCGTTACTTTGGAAGGTTTCTTCCTTGGTCCGTGTATGTTGTGTGTATTTTTCAGTATTATGTCTGCCTGCAGTGGTTTCGCCTTTCTCTTGTAAGTTAGACGATACGTTGCGATACGGATTTCCATGATGATAAAGTTCGTGCCCTTGCTTATTGGATATGGCCCTTGAATTGAAGCTTCCCCCTTCAAGGTTCCTCCCTCTACTGGCATACAGTTTGATGTATTCCAAGAAGTTTTTCAAGTTCTCGTATCTCTCATTCTTCAGCAGACTAACTTGTCCAAGAAAGGACTTATTTGTGACCCCCTGATCTTCTGACTTGTAGGTGGAATTTCTCCCTATTTCATGGGATATAGCTTTGTGGTGTTGCTTATTCAGCAGGTAATTTTTGTTGATACTATGCTCACCGCGTGGCTCCAGTTGAGAGGGAAGCGGTTCCAATGATCTATTTTTTACTAATATTCCTGATTCATGAACGTTTTCTGCATGGCAGAATAGTATCCGTTGGTTCAAGCCTAGAGTTCCGAGTTTGAAACATACTGTTAGTATAACGATAAATAGGGTACCCCAATATGAACTAATGAAACATAATTTATTGGGGTAGTTGAGGTTTTCCCTGGAAATACTCTTGAGTCTAAGAGTTTTGAAATCGGTGCAACTTCTTGCTCCACGCTGATACGCCCGATTTCTTATTGGTAGATGAGTGCTTAATGGAAGCTCGCGGAGCTTCATCGTGTAATTCTGCGCTGTGCAAAACTACCTCCAGCTTGATGAAAACCTTTCATATAAAGAAGAAAAGGTCCTGTCCACGTGAAAACATTCTAAAGTTTTTATAGTATGGACTTGTAATTAGAAGGCTATGAGGTGCATTTTCACGTAGAGCTGGAATATTTGTAAGCTCCGTAATCCATAATTATTTTCCCAGAGAAGATAGCATGTACTTAATGCTTCGAAAACTTTTAGTTCTACTTTTTTTTACAAAGCGAACTTAACCATGAGGGTGTTCTAACGGAATGACCTAAAACCTGCACTAACTTATTAGCAGCTCGTTAAGATAGCGAAAATTATCATGTAATTTAATAATAAAAAATTAAGGCATATATTTTAATATGTCTAACCCTGTTGCACTTAAATTTGACGCAGGATGATGACATTCGTGCTGCTAGGAGCAAAAGTTATCTAATCCACGCTTTCTACTATAGTAGGAAGAACCGAATTTCTCAGGCCTCTGGTTACTAAGGATAGTCTCTACGCAAAGTGTACACTGAAAAAATTGGGCTGCATTGTGCACAAAGGGAGTTACTTAGAGTGCAAGTTCCTCAATACTCAGTGCTGTATTAAAGAAGTTCAAATTTTTAGATAACCATTTGGTAAAGCTCGAAGAATCTTAGTGAAGGAACGTGTATATGTAAAATGTTTCCGGCCTAGATTTTTGAAAATAGCGGCGCTGTTATTTGTTTGATGGGTGCACCTCCGCTGGCTGTGCCAACATGTTGCGTATATCTTTGTAAATATGCAATGCCTCCTGAGCTATGGGAAAAATAAAATGATTACTACAGCAATGTTCCCACCATTTTTAATTATAGGGTGCTTGTGCTATCAAAATCTAATCTTTTACATGAGAGGGTTGAAAATCTAAATTCATATCATTGTTTGAAGCAGGTAACTCAAATTTTATTATGAATATTTCTGCTTCCCATTCACTACGTAGGATCAAACCTCTCCTGTATAAATTATGCAGCTTTAGCTAACTAAAACTGTGTTCATTCTGCGCACTTGTAAGACTATAAATGTTCAAACTACAAGGAAATAATATCTGCTGGAACGCACTACTCTTAACATTCAGGATTAGTAACTTTAGCGTTGGTGAAGACGGTACCAGGTGTTGAAATATTTCATAGCAATTTAAGCACTTCGTAGAATAAAAGCATGTTGTAACTTTATGGAACACTAACGCTTTGGGCTGCATTTGCAGTATAGCAGTGCTTCGTCTGTACGAATTTACATGGTGGGCTAGTTTTTTCGTAATCAGAATAAGTAGTGTGGAACACCTGGATAAGCACCCCTACAATGAAGCCTGTTTTATTGCATTTAATTAGTATTGCAACATTGCTAAAGTGCCAACTTTAATCACTGTAAAAAAAATGCTGTCGTACTATCTTGTGTTCTGCCAGCGCACGAGCGGCGCAGGGCTCCTGCAAATGTTGCTGATTTGCAGGTTATACTAGTTGCAATTGACAATGAAAAGCAGGCTGGTTAATAGCTTTGAATTAATTAGCTCAAAATTTTTAATCGAAAGCTTCAATTTTTCAATATTGTACGAAATGTTCAAGCGTCTACTGATTCCATTTTTTCGGTGCGCTTGTTATTGCAGTCATGCTTGGCTGTCCATCCTACAAAGCGGGGAGCGACGCGCGCTCAGCCTAGGCTGACTCTGCTGTTCCTGGAAACGCAGGCAGCTACGTTCTTCAAAAAGTACACGAGGTGGTATTTCCCACGCGAAGGTGCACATATCCTGGAGGTATACGCTGCTGTAATTAAAATCAGTAGTTCCAGTAGTACGACAGCCTGCAACGTACTAGACTCTCCAATTACGCGACTGAGTGCTCATGACTAGGATTAAATCCAGGATCCAGGGGTACCAATGTTGAGGCCCCTCTTAGCTTGAGCGTACTCAAATTTTCGTTTACCTAGGCACCGAGACCACGGTCTGTACCTAGCTTTTTTAACCCCTTTTTTAGGCGCATTTATCGTTGCTTCAGAGCGTAACATTGTGGTTTAAACAGAGTATGCCCTTGCATTTGTTCCCTACTTATACACTCAAAAGAAACCTAGTCCTGGTCATTGGCGAAAACACTTACGAGAGACTTGTTTGCGAAACTATGGAATGGATGACTCTGCAGCTTATCTGTGATACTTACCAAAGGCAGTACCACATATTCGTTGAGGGTTAATATGGTCGCTTATATCTCTATGTGCCTCCGTATTAGAACAATGGAGCTTCCTCGTTATTTAATCCTGGTTTCGACTACGTCCCCGATGTGCTACTATTAAAGAGCTGTTTCTGCCACCCTGGATAACCCAGCCCATGGTTGGCCGTATTCACGGAGGCAAAAACAGCTACAGGTAATAAAGACACCTATGATACTAGATTCTCGGTATAAGCGGGCCTGAAATTTGTTGACAAGTAATATTGCTGCTACGCTAACTCCAAAACTAACAAGATAATCATACTATATTCTTCACGCTGGAATTCTAGTACTTTGAATATTACATGACCCTTGCTAAAGCGACCCATTACTCCGAGCGTGTGATATTAAGGTCATCCTCCGCAAAAAAAGTAGTTTGTACACTTCAAGGAGCCGAAAAGTAAAAAAATTAAGCTGGAGTACATAGCTAGTCGTCGTTGTGCCAGTTACCAAGTAAACTTCATGTAACAGGCTATAATTCTATTCAACCTCCAAGCTATAGGGGTAACTAGATGCAAGTGTGACTGGCTCTCCGCGGATTAGAAAGAAAGACAACATTCCGCGGGTCAGGTAAGTGGAACATGAACATAAAAGTAAAGAGTTACCCTACGGGACAGCAGGCGTACCGCAAAAATACAAGGCGCAAAGTGACTAACTGGGAACCAGGACATGTTAAAGCCGCTTTAAAATATAGTGCGTTCATTCTACACTTTGGTATACCCCCAATTATATGCTAATGCGCATGGAAGCCCGCATGCAAGGACTTTATCGGGCCAAGTCTTAGGAAGCCAGCATCCGCCAGGTTTCTCCGAAAAGCAAAATCTTCTTTCATTCCCTGTCGTAGGCGTACAAGCTTGTGGGATGCTATGGGGGATCCTGCCTCACCGTGGTAGAGCGCAAGTAAGTTGTCGCTGCGGCTCACCGACCCACGGAAACCGCTCTACTTGCGCCTTGACATGCAACGTTATGCTGCTTCGTAGAAAACCTGCGGTACTTCGAGTAGGCACATAATGGTAATGGAATAATGGCAATATGGAAACCAGGGAACAAAGCTCACTTGATGTCAAAATTTAATTGCTTTAATCCTGCTCAAGTACTTTTTGAAATAAGAGCAGGCAAAAAAAAAATTTAAACTAGAGGACCGCGTTAGCTAGAAGTTTGCCTTAACTTAGAAACCCATGGATTCATTGAAAATTGTAAGTTTAAGGTATCACGCAGAACTTCCAGAGTAGAAACATCTACGCCTCTTTTAGCCCTTTTCCCCGTAAACTGAGTTGGCACGCTAAATTCGTTATATGCTCAAAAATATCCTTGAAGAAGTGAATTATGCCTAACACACGTTCTCACCGCAGCCAGTAGGAGAAAACATACAAATCGGATTCGCAGAGGATTGGAACTACAATACTTACTGCCAATCTTGAACTACTTCCAAGCAACTGGAATAGAAAAAAAGTACCAAAAAGGGTACTATCGATCTCTAGTGTGCAGCGCCTAGAACCCAACTACCCACGGCGCAACCAGAGAATACAATACAATATACCAAGCAAAGTTGACGGTAGGAAAGAAGAGTAAGTAAATATTTACTTGAAAACATTTAATACCATAAAATAGCAGGCATGCATAAATGGAGGATTTATTTATTCAAATAAGCTCGAAGCAAGCTAGTCCATTACAAAGGTATTATAATGAGATTTCTAAGGAAAGCCGAAAATTAAGCAGACGCAGGAATAACAAACTGCATTGAGGCGATTCACGGGATCGAAAAAGGATAGTACCAATATTGCTTAAAACTAGCAATTGAATCATATTCAGGTTGTTTATTAAGCAAAAGCAGCTATGCAAACATGATATACTAAAAATAGACAAGTGGGAATGACTGCAGTAGCAGCGCGATAGGGCAGGAACAATGCAAAAATACGCAGAGCAGCACCATTCCTGGAAGATAAGTATACGTAAAGGATCTTCATATTGGAGTCATAGTTCACTTATATGGAAGGTATCACAGTGAAGCTTAGTCCATCTGGAAAATCCGCAAATGCAAGGGTTTGTACAAAAGGCTGAGACTAAGAAGCTTTATATACTGCTAGCAAAATATTTAATATTTTAGAAGCTGTTCCTAACACTTTTCTTAACATAGGCTGCATCTTGAAGTCTCAGCGCTGTATTCCTTGAATACAGAGGGTATTCCTACAAAGATCTAGAGCTACACTTTCGAAAAGAAGTTCGTTCCCTATTGCCACAAAGAAGAAACGCAATAAAAAACAATTCCTTGCTTATATTGATTAGAGTTACAGCATTATTCGAGTGACAAGATGAAAAATGGAGTTATTTAATTTGAAGACATGTCCATAAAACACAAGTAAATTAAGGCAAATTTCAACCACAAAAAAACTCGGACCCTTGCGTGAGCTGACCAAAGTTAAGATAAAATGCCAATTTCAGTCAAGAGTAGCGGATTCTTTGTGCGTACATGTAATTATTTAGCCTGTTCAAGTTTCACTAGCTTTACTAGAAACGAGGAGTAATCCAAAATGGCTCCATTACCGCTTCAAAACAAATCGTTCACATGCCCGTCGCCGCATGCATCTTATTCATGCGAGGTTTCCAACGTCGTCTTTGCTTCTTATGATGACCTCTGAAATGTCACACTTTAACGCAGATTTGAGAACATCCTTGAAAACTTTTTCACGGGATACCCTCAGAGAGTCAATGTGACCAGCTAGAACTGGGTCCCTTAATCCAGACGCTGAGAAAGAAAAGTTAAAATTTCTCTTGACCGGAAGGCTCAGACTGAGGTCAGGATCGCCATAGTAAGAGCGAAAATAGACAGATTCTCCGTTATAAAATACGAATGGAAAGTGGGCCGTTGGCTTATGGATACCAAGGAATTTTCTTAACTGCAAGATAAGAAGAGACACTTAGCAATAGGTCAGAGATAAACTAAGGACTTCTCTAGCATAGCGCTAGCTATACTTACAACATAAGGAAAAAGCGAGAAGACATAATTTAAAAAAATAGCAAAAATTGCACAGAGAAAAGTCTCCTCTTAATTGGGTAGTTGCTAGGAATAGACTTTCTAATCTTAATATCTGATTAGGGCATAATCTCGAAGATGTAGGGTTGGGGATGAAATCAGACAAGAAGAATATACTTTAGTGTAGGATAGCCCTAGGGGTATTGAATAGTGACTTAGATTGAAAGACGAAAAGGCAGTGCGTAAATGCACTAATAAGCGTAACAGATGAAAAGCGAATGAAGAAATAGTTCCATTTATTTTTATAAATATAATGAAGTGATACTGAGCTACATAATGCAAAAATATAAAAATATTGTACTTAATTAAACCACTGGCTCGTAAATTCTATCGTGATTCTCAAAAAAATGCCCATAAGCTGGAATGCCCTGGAATGTCTGGCAAATAAAACTAAAGCGCGAAGCCAAACAGCAGTCTATCTTCAGGAAAAAAAGTGCATTTCCGGATACAGTAAGACTACATGAAGTTTTTTTATGAAAATTTTAAGCTCCAAGAAACATTTCTATTCGAAGCACATGAGTAACCCGCCCTTAACGGGGAGAATTGAGCTTTCTAGCACGCTTCATAAAAAGATGAAGAACTATGCACTAACTGTAAGTAAAAGAACCGATTAAAAGTGCTCAAGATGCGAGTATTCATCTCACTTCGATAAAAAAGCAGCACATACGCTATTAATCAAAGTCAAGGATACAAAAAGAAAAATAATAAGATGGAATTTAACTAACTGGGACAATCGAGACAGACAAAAAAACTATTTACAAAGAAAAAAAATCGAAAAGCTAATTTTGCATTAAATTCATTTTATTCTGAAGTGCAAAATTCTCAAGCAGTATTTCTTTAATTCATAAGCATTATATTCGCGCTACCATGATGAAAAATCCCTCGCTACCTGGTCATCCATTATCTTCCATGAAAATTTCTGTTTCAAAGAGGCATAAAAAGGAAGCCAAGTGCGATGCCCAGTTTCCCAATAGATAGCACTGTACTGCATTCCATGGTCCATAGAAGCAGACTTCAAAGAATTCTTGACCATGTCTTCCAGAAGTTCTGGAGAACTATAAACTTCTTCATAGGCGCCTTTCATTCTTCTGAACCAAGGCATTGAATGGGAAATGCATTTAACCGTGTCTAGTTTGTGCATGCTCCTTCCAGAATATGACGAGGGGGATCGAAACATTCAAAAATATGATTACCATAAAAAAAAGCGCATTAAAGTTCATATCAAACTCACTAACACTTAGCAAGAAAAAAAAAAAGGCAACATACACATCACTGAAAGATAGCGGCGAACGAGAAAAAGTATACTTTCAATGGTGTTGCAAAAATTATAGGCCATGAAGCAATAGTAGCTGAGGTAGGGTATTCAAAAATCGATATGACATTGGTACTAAAACACTGATTATGCGCCTCAAAATTTTTATGGTCCTTGAATTTCGTAAAAACACAAAAAAGAAGCGAATTACTCATATACGAGGGCTGTTAGCATACACGAAAAAGCAGTATATGAGGGAAGACGATGAAGAATAAAGCAGAGCACACCGGAGAAACACAGGAGGCCAAACTTAGTTGTGTAACAAGATATAGTCCAGCAGAGTGGATTGTGTTACACAGCTTTCACAAGAGAGCGTGTCAAAGCGCGTGAAATAGCGTTACCTTACTTTCTTCCCATTACAGAGGGGCTAGCAAAAAAATTGAAATTATGATGCTTTAATGCGATCAAATAACCTGCCCACAGACTGCTTCTAAAGAAAATCTGAGTAAAAAAGCAAAAACTGCAGTAGCTAAGTACGTTCCAGGTTTGGCGTAACTAATTATTCTCTTTACCACATGGTTCACCTTACTGAGCTACGCTATTTCACGTAACATTTAAGTTCCATATGCAATTATCATCATTTGTTTGCTCTTTACCTGCTTCACAGTATCTGTCGTCAAGGGAAATGCTTTCAGAGAAGGACCTTTGCATGCATTAATCCAGGAAAGTAGCTCGCCTTATGTCACTGAATTGCATGTACAAAAACCAGTCAAAATAACATTTCCAAGTCGTAAGGTGGTGCGTGACGCAGCTGCAGGACTTGCCTTCGATGTGCTGGTTCCTAATAATGTATTGGCGTTGCATTGAGTGTCGTGCTGTAAGCGGGGTCCAGCGTTTATACGCTCCAGTACGGTATGCGCATTGTTTGTACGCTACTGAAGGTAGCGCTACACTCCACAACATAGCGTAGGACCTGGAATTTAAGAAATTATATCTGATTTCAGAATACCGATATATGAAGTATTATTTATGCTAACTGAATTACAACAACTGTTGCTTTTTTTATCATAAATCACAATGCATGGATATTTAATATTCATAGTTGAGGTGTATCTACACTGAATACGTTAGAAAGCGGTCTCATATATAGTTAATTCCATCAGCAAATCGTTCATTTACAAGCGGGAAAAGTGTCTAGTAAAGTAACAAACGGTGCATTTGGTTGATGATTGTATTGCTTTGCATAGAAAAATCGCAGAGATGTCCAACAATCCCCCATTTCTCGTATGTGCAAGCCATAATCTCACAATGAAATAAAGTAAGTTTCTTTTTCAATGCCTCGCAAGAAATAACACAAGAGCCCAATTCTACAACATGTGCTGTGAAGCAAATGTGTCCTCAATGTAGTGTATTATTCTTATGCTTTGCATATGCACATCCAGCTATTCGCTGGTCTGTGGCCACCTTTAAAGGTTAATATGTCATTTCTTATTATAAGTTACGAAAAAAACCCATCAAACTAAAAGTAAGAGCTGTCTAGAATTTTTGATCAGGAGCTAGTTATCATTTAACTATCTACTATGGACCATTGTGTTTCGCCTATTGGAATGCTCACCTGAGGAGATTTACAAGTTGCATTAGTAATACTTTACTGCAATGTAATTTTTTAACGGTCTTAGCTACATACAAAATATGCTATTTGGTAAAAGCCCCGTCAGAACTGTAGCACTTTGCACTCCATAACTTTTTATGTTTGTATTGCTGTCTCGATTGCTATAGGATAAAGGCGTTACTTTAGGATGTTTTTCCCCATAGAATCTTCTGTAGTTGCCCTCAAGGAAAAGCCCAGCCTATTTTGATCCGATAAGTTCTTTATAGGCAGATTTAAATGGTAAAAAAGTGCTGAATTTTTTTTGGAACTGCAGAAGTCCATAAGTTCCAGTGTAAGCGCCCATGTGAGGTTTTTTTCACAAACACGCATTGAACAATAGCACTCTTTACGTGATCAAAGATTCTATTTGCTCGTTGACACAGATAGAAGCGTGAATATACTCAGCTGATTTTTTTCAGCTTTTTTATAACAAATTTTAACCTTACCAAAGCAAATTAAAAACGGTTGTAGCAGTTGGTGAAGCTCGAAGGACTAATCTTTCAACCATATTATGTGTAGAATTATATGAAAATAAAAAAAAGTTGCAGAACATGCACTGGCTATAAGATTCTGTACCTTTAAGGCATATACTGAGAACCTGAAGCCGACTTGAACGTTGTGTGCATGGTGCCATAAATCCTTTATTCAACGCTGTGTTTTTTTACGTAAAAATTTGAGATTCTCTTCATCAAGAATTGAAGTAAATCGAGCTAATTTGATCTCCTAGCCTTTAACGCGGAACTTTTTTCCTTCTCATAAGCTCTTTTGATAAGCTTGTGAACTGCCTCAATGCAGCTTCGCAAAATCTCGTGGTAGTTATGCATTTCTATCACCCCCTGAGCGGATTAATCTCTAGCCGGTATTTTGTCTTTTCTCCAACATTAGCTGCGCCGTCTTTACAACTGGAGAAACTATTGTGTGCAACAGTACAGCTCATGGTTGGCACCATGTACATACGCATTTTATGATGGAAAAATAAATTTGCCGCGAGGAAAAGAGAGTCCACAGGTCTGGCCAGGGCGTGATATATCGTTTAGTTTAGTAGCATTGTTGCGGATTAAACCTTTTGTGGCACTTGAAGCTTCTTGTTGTAAAATATTATTCTATTTGTTGATTCTTTTCGATTAGCACCCTCACCAGCGTCCTTCGTACGTATTTTTAAATCCAAATATACAGCTGGTGTTCCATTTAGAACTAGTTTCGATCTATCTTCTGCGGTTCTTGATAAACAAATAACATTAAAAGCGGCTAATTTTGTTTTATTTGCTCACTAAATTAGCCTTTATAAGATTACACCAAAATATACCGCCAAAAAATATATAATCCTATGTTGTGTTTGCTCCTCATGAACATCTTTAGAGCAATAAAGTCTGATGGTTTCTCCTCTGACTGCTAAGCATATGCAAGATGCTAAAAGTATACATGATTTTGCCTAAAATGGTAAATTTTTTTATTTTTCCGCATGTCTTTGCAAAACTTACACTCCAGAATGCATAGGTCAAGCAGTCCGACGGCGCATGGCTGTCAAATATTTCCTGGAAACTACCCCACAACCCCGAATGAGCGGCAGCTCTGCCAGTGCATACTAGCCAGAAAATGAAATAAATGGGACTAATTATGCCCACATTAAATCTGTGAAATTGCAGTGAGCTTGCTGGCAGAGTAGAACTACATTAGCTAACAAAAAAACAAAGGTCAAGGGCTTTATTACTACCCTTGCTAGTATAGCTAGTGCTACAATACGCATTTTTGATTATTGCTATTCTTAAACTCCTATTATGATCTACTTTAGTGCTAATCCAGTAAAACTAGTAGCCTGCATCTTTCTTTCAAAATTTGTATTGTCCTTGGTATGAAGCATCTTTGCAGTCGCTGCAACGCATCACCACGATAAGCATCTCTGTACAAATTGGGGGCACCTTTGGCTGCTAGCAGCGACATTCGGGAAGCAGAAACTCCCACTGCTTGCTTTTTCGGCTGCCTACCATAAGATCAGATGGAAAAAAATACGCACACGAAACAGGCCACCCCAAGACTCTCCCCTAACTCATAGGTAATAGAGTTTCATACCAAGGAAACTATATGGGCGACATGTCTGAAGTTGTCAGTCATAACTTGTGTCTTCGTTGCCCTTGATCGAAGACTTCTGCTCATAATCGCAAGATTGCAACTATAAGCTAGGCCCTCTTTTAGCTCCATATTTCGTCATTATCGCATAAACTTAATTTTTTGAGGATTGCAACAATAAGCTAGGCCCTCTTTTAGCTCCATATTTCGTCATTATCGCATAAACTTAATTTGTTCGTCATATGCCGCTTCTTCCAAATAAAATATTACGTCTGGTTTCTCCTTTTGAAATCAGTGGCCCCCATGTCATTTGATTGAACGGCATCTTTTCTGCGGTGAGAACTTCCCTTTTTTTACTGAGTACTGTCATTATTTCTTTTGCCGCCTTGTTTACCCACCTCTTGGCGTATTCCTCTTGATGGTGACTACCGTTGAGATTAGCTTGTGTTTTAGGCTGAGTCTCATGCCCTGATTTGGTACTAGCAGTAGTCGCTTTTTCGTGAGTAGTGGTAATGTTGCACCTTGACTTGCTCCAACATATAATGCGGCTAGCACCTTCTTTTTTATCGCTTTTTCTTGCGTTGATAAACCGCGGCAAGCATCAATTCTGGGGTTTACTTTTTTATATTTCTTTTTCTCCTGGCGATTACGAATTGTATAGCTAGATTTTTGCAGCTTTAGAACATGTTTTTCCTCACAATATTTTGGTACTAAGTTGCCCACTTCTTGGAATTTTGCAATATCAAGGAGAAAGGCGATGCCTTTTTGTACGATATACTGAATGCCGGAACCTCTATGGGTGGTGCTATACAGCTCTGAAGCTGGTGCAGCATTACTGTCTTTTGAAAGTCATGAAATCTCTTATTGCAGAAATACTCTAATGAATGTCTTTAAACCTGTGCCTTAATCTAAGCTCCTCGTGTGTAATTTTGCCTTTCCATGAAATCTGTAACGGCAGAAATACTCTAGTGAATATCGCTAAATCTATACCTTAATCTAAGCTCCTTTGGTGTGTTATTTTGCCTATATAGCACACTAGATTGTCTAGAACTCAAATGCGTATAAAAAGAAAGCCAAGTCACCTAGTTTTTTAGTCTTCGACATCCCAGTGCTGAAGATTTTTCGCTACCTTCCTCCAGATTCTTCCGGATAAATAAAATAGCCTGCTGATTCACTCTTTGAGCAGGACACTGACCTTCCTGCGAGTATGGTAAACTTTGGCAAAAGGATACTTTTGGAGCAAAATCCAGAATGGAGATCCTTCTACGTCGATTACAAAAGGTGGTTGCAGAGACCAGTTTATTTGCATCATATGTTCGTTTTCTGTGAAGAGCATTTCTAATGACATGTATCAGTAAGCATTCTTCTCTAGTTGAGTTTGCCCCTTTATGCTCATCCAACACAATTCCTGCTTGAGAAAAACACGGGAATAAGGGGGAAAAAGATATTTTCCAGTAGGCCAAGCTGGAAAACTTAGGAAGGAGTTATATGCATATCGCCTTGCTGTACTTTTGAATTGCAGCATTTCATGCAAAGGAACTAATCTTCTGTGCTGTTGTAAATCCCATTTTGTTTTATGTGAGTCACGCTAATACCCACTTTTTTTGCAGATTTTTCGTGTTTCATGAAGCCTAGCCATTTTTTTTTCCGTGCTTATGAAGTAACACTTATAATTCTTCCTCTTCTTTCGAATTGGTTTAAAAAGCCTATTGTCAGCTGGAAATTGTATGGAAGTTGCGAAGTTCCTGGTTCCTATGCTTTTGTGGTATTTGAATCTTTTTTTCAGTTTAAAAAAACTTATAAAGGAAATAGTACTAACGACTTCTACATCTGATGACGCTAGCAGCATACGGATAAGAGCTGAATCTTTCATGAAATCTCTTGGTAAGTGCTATATATTAATCTAATTTGTTTACCTCTTTGTTGCGGAAAATTCCAATGTTTTTTGATGAAGAGATAAAGCAGGGGATGAAGAGATGAAGTAGGTGTTTTTTGAGGAGATGAAGCAGGTTTTTTCTTGATGAGACGAAGTAGGTGTTTTTTGATGTTTAAACTTTCAAAATGTATAGCGTATCCAACTGGCTTACTGGCTTTTTTTTCTCTGATAGTGTTTGCTTATATTCTTCATGTTGCTTCTTTCGTCAACAGTCGTATATAGAAACTTTATTGGGTGTGATTCGCATATGATTGTCGTAACCCATAAGAAAATAATAATTTTGTATGTTTAATTTGTATAATTAGCTTTTTAAGTTTTATATTAGACTAAATATAGTATGTTATAAAACTTAAAAAAACCCCTACATATAAATTTTACTTTTGGCCCTTGTGTGTATGTGTTTGTCTGTGATACATGTGTGTGTGATGTATGTGTTTGATGCATGTGTGTGATTCATTTTTGTGTGTGTGATTCATTTTTGTGTGTGTGATGCATTTTTTTGCATGTGTGATGCATGTGTGTGCTGCATTTTCGTGATTCATTTTTGTGATGCACTTGTACGATGCGTTTTTGTGTGTGATACAATTTTGTGCGTGAGCTTCTGCTCATCCCAATGGTGTTTTTTCACAGCTATTTCAGCTGATCCCCCTTTGATAGATATAGCTTGAATTCACTTACGCAGTTTCTTTTACTACTGTATAATACGCTTTTAGATTTCGAAATCGGAAAGGCAGCAGCTTTTTATCATGGCCTTATTGAGGAAATTGTTCAGGCGCTCGTTTGTGTGCGCACACAATGGCAATACCTTACGGTTGATACTCTGCCTTATGTCTGTAAGTTTATTGGGCTTAACACTGTGGTTGCGATTGCATCAAATTTGATGCTTTTTGACGTTTCATTTGAGAATTTTGCGATGATCTTGAAGCAGACGTTTTGAGATTTATCGCGAGGTTTGCCGTAAATCTTAAGCCTTCTGAGGTATTTTAAAGTGTGTTGCTTAGTGTGTTTCCTTGGCTTCTATAGGTCACACACTTTTTATCATCCGAGTGTTTGTTTTGTGAGAATAACGCACAGAATGAGAGAATGTGAGAATGACACACAGTCTTAAATTATGATGGAGTGAATTTCCCACCTCTCAATCCTTTGAAGCCTAGCATAAATAAACTTATTGAAGAAGCTGCAATTTTTTTCGCCAGATCCATTCGAGTAATTGATACAGAGTTGTGTGTTGGTATAGGTTGCACGCACGATTGGAAAATAGTGCGTGTTTGCTTATATAACTGTTTCTAACAGGCAATTGCTCTTATATTACTCATCTGATTGCTTCAATACTAGCTTTAAAACTGGCTGTAATTGTGAAAGTGATTAGGCTGTAATTCTACTCTTTGGGTGGTGCATAGTTTGCTTTGAAGATGAGGTTTCGCATCTCTCACTGTATGGAGAATTAATAAACTTTAAGTGGCAATACTTGCCTAGCTTGTTGAAGATTTTGATAGGATGTTTTTCATCATATCTTCTAAAGAGCTCTATGGTTGTGTATTTATACTCTATCGTCTTATTGCGGACAAGCTTTATGCGATTTTTTGATCTTTTAGCTGATATCTGCCTGCCTTATTATGACATTATTCTAGCGCATTTGGCTGTGTTAATGGTGTTTTATAGCTGCAACTGTGTTTGTGTTCTTTCCTTCGCTAGATTTCTTAATTTGATTGTATCTCACTGTGTGCTCTGCCTTTACTTGTATGCAGACACTCGTTGCAAGAAAATTTGTAGTATGATAGGCGAATGTATGAGTTTCCTTGAATTAAACGTAGAGGCTACCAGAAAGATATTGAAGAAAGCAGAGAAGTTGATGCAGAGTGAGGTAATCTCTAAAGAAGATGAGCTTATACTTAGACTGAGACCTGATAACTTGTCTTCGCGACTCGATATGCTCAGGGTATATTCCGAAACGGTAAGCGGTGCGTGTATTTTCCTTCTATGTGTTTTATATGTAGGTTGTTGTCGATTTTTGGTTTCTACAACAACACACATGTCGTGATTGGCTGTTTCTTCTTGATTTTTCTCTTGTGTTAATAGGCGATGTTTATGTGTGAGCTCGTGTGTGAAATGAGCTGCTCATTAGCGAACGTTGCGGGAGTGTACGTACACACTAAATTTTTTACTAACAAATACTTGAGTTTTTGTGTTTATAACCTAATTCGGTTAGTGTTTTTTGTAGGTTTTAGAAGAATTTCCTGTTTATTGGGTATTTTTGATTGTAAGCTTGGCTAAACTAGGAAAGGAATGATTGGCCTTTTGCTGCTACTTCGCCTGGAAAAGAGAGATTTTTCTACCTTCGTGTGGGGTGGGATAGAGAGATTTTTTGCCTTCATATTTCTTGTGTATGTGCTTTCCGGGCCTAGTTTGGTGAGCATCTCAAAACGTGTAGTTGGGATGTATATGCTTAGTTCAGAGGAATTTGTCTCTTTTTGGGGGGGTGGATATGATATCTCGCGAGGTTCCTATCAGCCTACACACAACATTTGACTTGAAGAATTGAATGCGAAGCTTAAATTCCTAGTAACTTGCTCGTTTTTGTTATGCGATAGCTACTCCACTTGCTGCTCCTTCTTACTATCCAATAGCTGCTGTTCTCGCTGCTCATTTTCAAGCTAAATTCTGTTGTGTGTGTCTTCGATCTAGGACCACCTTATAGCGGAAGTTTATGAGCGTTTGAATTATATGAGAGATCTCGAGGCTGAATGGCTGGCTGATGGTATGATAGACAAAAAATACGTTAGTGAGCTGCATAAAAGGAGGAATACTGAGGAGCTGGTGCAAGGCATGCTGCTTTCAAGGAAGAAAACGCTGCATCAGACTAGCTGGTTTTACGGTCTTTTAAGCCAGGCCCAGATAGACTATGAAACTGAGCCTGTTGGAGATGCTACACCGTTTGGGTAATTGGTAGTAGAGTTTTATAGTGTGTGTTGTGGAGTCTGGGAGGTGAATGGTGTTTGTGTGTGTTTGTGTGCTAGTATGTGTGTGCGCCTTGGTGTGTGTTTGCTGATTTTAGTATTGAAGAAAGTGGAAATGAAGAATTTTTTTTTGGAAGCAAATTGTTTGGTCTTTTGATGTTTTTTGATGACTTTTAAGTTTCCAAGAGCTGCTACCATCAGAATGCTGTGTGTTAGTTAGGAAAAGTTTAGTTTATTTTTGCTTTTTCTTTGAAATGTGAGCCATTTTCCATTTTCATATTCCTTAGTATTGAGCTTATAAATTATATTCTTAAGACATGATATGGAGCAAGAGCTGCTTTTTGGGGGGGTTGTGGAGGAGGGTTGCTTAGGAGGGTTGCTCGGCAGGATTCCTCAGCATGGTTGCTTAGGAGGTTTGCTTAGAAATCGCCATAATTCTTCCAAAGTTACTTGGATTTAGAAGTTTTATATCTTCAAAAAGATATAAAATCTGTTCTTCATATTTTGTGAAAGAATCACTGTGCATCGTAGAATTTTTCATACTCTTGTCTGATTCTCGCTCAATAAGAAGGTTTTATTCCGCTACTTACGCCAAGCCTTCTTATGATGGCTATGATACTGTTTTTGCCGTTCTTTGATGAATTTGAACTGCCTTCAGTTGCAATTCTCATTTGACTTTCTCCAGAGTTACGCTTGCTTATTGATTTTATCGCATAATAGGATTGCTTCCGTAGCACGTAATCCCTGGTTTTTGTCTGGGCTTTTCATGCATACTAGTGGAAACTCCGTGTATTTTAGTTTTGGCTGCTTTTTCGCTTTATTTTTGAATTTTTTTAGGCTTTGACTGGGCTTAACCTGGTTATTGCTGTTTTTTTTAAACTGCTTCATTTTAATTTGCTAAAAAAAAGGTTTAATTCAAAAATAGTGGTGTGTGTGAAAATTTTTAGCTCTTAAAGCTTAGTAATATTACTTCTTCTGTGTTGAGAGGTAGTTTTCCTACTTTCAGACTTTGCCGTGAATATCTTGGTATTTTTTCCCGCTTCTTTTGTGTGTGTGCTAGCGATTTTTCTTTTATAAAGGCCAAAGTCTCAAAATTTTCCCGAGTCTTTTTCAAATGTTGAGTAACTAGTACACACACTTTACCAGCACTCTTAAGCTTCTTAATGATGCACTCCATAATCACGAAATATCAATTTCGAATTTTCTTTTTTAGCCTTTTCCTTAATAACTTCAATACCTTCTTGTATATGACAAACTATTACATTGTAATACCCACGGCCAACCAGTATGCTGTCCATGTTGGAATGTCAAACAGCAGTTCTGGCCTTCTCCTGGTGAGTTTCGCTTGGAATGTGTGTATTCTTCATCTTATCATCCTCTTTTTGCTTTCCCGTGTAGAGGATGGTGCGAAATTCTTATCTTTAGATAGTATATGACGTACAAGGGGTGTACTTGCAGTGAAGTGTGTGCCGTTGGCAGGGCGGAGAAATATTTGTTTTTTGATGTGTTACCATGGAATTTTTGCGTGTTTTATATATTGCAGCTTAATAATACACTTTCTTCTGCAATTTAGCTATATCTGGATATGTTTATGACCACCACTTTCAGCCAAATTCGTGGCAGTTTCTTGGAAGAATCTTGTTTTTTTCAAAAGGACCTGTTTTGTAGCAAAAGTATCCCCCAAAGTTATGAAAATACGTTGATTTTCAGGGATACATCGTGTTTTTTGTCTTCAATTTTGATCGCTTAATCTTTCAGCGAAACACAGACGCTAATAGCATGTGAACATCGCCTGTAACTTTGTAGGTTTTCTTCCCACAGAGCTGGAAATTAGGTTTGAAGATTGAGAATCTTCGGTTTAATTCGATTCGTTTGGCATCATATTTCGTATTGGTTACCCTTGTGTGCATTATTGGGCTTTTTATCTCTAGTTTTTCTGCTGGATTCACAGGCAATCCGTCATATTTTGCCCTTTAATCGCTTGTGTGTGCAATGTTTCGTTGCTCTTGAAGATTTGTTTGACAATCAAAGCTTCCTAGTTTATGTGCATTTTCATTCAATTCACAGCATACTGCGACTTCCTGCAGTTAATTGAACTTTAACCGTCAAAATAAGCCAGAATTTCCCAGCTTCTTAGTTCATTAGGTATTCAAGGATTTTCCACCTTTTTTTCCCGCAGGCTATGACACCTTTGGCTTCACTTTTGGCTTCTATCCTGTATAGTTCGTGGTCTAACAGAGGCTTTAAAGCTCCTCTCATCTTCAGCACTTTCTTGTTGATTTTTGGAAACCTGCTTTACGTTATGGCTTACAGTTACGTCAGTCCTGTGATGCTCTTCACAGGTATATTCAAAGTGGTGTGTGATTTGTGGTGTATCAGCGTTTTACCTGCTTGTCGCTTTGTGTGTGTTTGAGCTTCTGAATGGTGTGTTTGTCTGTGTCATTTATCATCTTTTCAAATGCAGAATTGAGTTGAAAATCTAGAGTTTCTCTATATTTCTAACTTGATTCTTCAATCTGATGAAAAAGATAAATGAAAATATTAGAATAATTGATTCTTTATTAAAAGGAGAGTGGGGGCTAGGTGGAGGTGGGGGTTAGCGGGAGGAGGGGATCAAGAAATTCTCGAGTACATCCAAGAGAAATGATTTCTAGCGTAAAGTGATGAAGCATACTAAGCTCATCAAAGTAGCTCTAATTTCAAGGCATAATCATCGTGGATATTCAATCTTTTGCGATTCAGCTAGTGTGTGTGTAGCACTGAGAGCTTCTAGGCTTTACAAGTATCGAGGGTAGTCAGTGTTTAACTTGGAAAAGCCTCCATTTTGTCGACTTCTATAGGAGCTTTATGTATGCTGGTATCAAAGTGATTGATATATTAAATTTTCTTCTCAGAAAGGTGGAAAATTGGATTAAGTGCTCAAATTTTTGTTTTAGTAAGGATGAGGCTTTGTGTGTGTGTGCAATTTGTGTGTGGAATAAGGCTTTGCGTGTGTTTAGCGTAAGGCAGGTTACCAGTAGCTCAGAGTGGTTTTTAGTGTAGATTCGCTAGAAGGTGGGTGGTGGCTAATGGAGGGTAGAAAGCTTATTTGGCATTATAAGACTATTCATCTCAAGGTAGAAACCGCTCACACACACGGAAGGAAGAAACCACTCACGCACACCGAAGGAAAAACTAACTCACACTCACGTAGACATTTACTCGTAAACACACAGAACAGCATGCTCTTTTTTTGAAGATACTAATGAACGCTTACTGAGTGTGTGTGTGTGTGTGTTATTTTAGGCCGTATACTTATTGGCTTGGGAGGAAATAGGGCTGTGAACCGCCGTTACATTGCTGATTTTGTGCCGATTAAAGCTAGAACTTTCCATTCTGCAATATTTGGTAAGTGAGAAAACGTTTTTTCTGCGTGATGATGGTGATGATGATGATCTAGCAAAGATTCTACTTTCAACATATTTGAATCAAGAAAATTGTGAATCAGTTGAAGATATTCACATTTGGTATCTTCAAAATCATCATTTTTTACGGCTAAGTAACATACTCTCTAGAAAAGTACGATTGTGGTATTCTCCTTATTTGGAGATTTCATGGAGTACGTCTATCTCAGTTTTCGTTGGAAATTTCTTCTTGTAAAATTTGGTGTTTTCCAGTTAATTTTTATAACTTTTCGAATGATTTTTTCCACTTCTTATGTTTTTAGCATTGTGGCTTGCTCCTTCACATATCCACTCATTACTGATAGTTGCTCAGCTAAAAAAAAGTCAATTTGCCCTTCAAAATGCGCACACATACATGTATCCAGGGGTGCACATATACACACATATAGCCAGTTGCAGGCACGTGCATATATCCAGGCACCCATACACAAATGCCCCCGCTCTATCTCGTTGACTTCTCTTGTGTTAGATAGCACGAGCAGCTGGATGGTAGTAACTGTGTGTGTGCATGTCTTTTTGAAGAGTTTTCGCTTATTTTTTTTAGAACTCCCTCATCATCTCCCCTGCAGTTGCTGTGGGCTCCCTTGGTATGAGTGTTGGACCTGGTTCTCAAGCTATTTTAGAGGGAATAGATTATACTATTCCTGGTTTGCAGTGGGAGATTAATAAGCTGACGGCTTCTGGATGGCTCCTTCTTGTCTTGTGGTTGATCTTCTTGGTGCTAACTGCTATTTGCTTTCATGACCCGGAGAGGCGATACGCGAAACCGTGAGTAATTGTGTGTGTTTGGCAAGTGTGTTTGTGTGTGTTTATTTGACAGATGTATGTGTATGTGTATTAGATAAGGGTGATGTTAGCTTTGTTCTTTCGGAATTTATTTGCTTTAAAGTTGATTTTTTAGGGTAAAAGAGGCACGAATTTTGCTTTTTCGGGAGCTAGAAACCGTGAAGTTTATGAAAGTTTTTTGAGAAAATATGTTTTTTTTGGAGCGTGTGTGTGTGTGCGTGGTATATGAAGTCTGAAAAAACCTCGATTTTTATTGGCCCTTTTGCTTTATCTGCGTAGATTAGTCATATTTAGAGTATAGCAGGGAGGATGGGCCATGTATCTCTTTTCTTTTTTGTGTGTTGGGAAATTAGGTTTGGTAAGTTTTTTTCGTGGGTTTGTTCGCGTGAAGTTGGTATCTTTTTTGTGGCTTTTTCGATGCCATTGAAGTGTGGGTGAGGGAAATTTTGCCGTTACTTCTTCCAATAGAATAGCAAAGCCAAAGATATTCAAAAAATCTCAAAAAAAGATGTTTTCTCTGAAAATGTTTGATTGTAATATCAAAGCTAGGGTTTCCTTGTAGTTTATGTCAGGTGGATCATCCTCCTCTTCTTCAAAGTTTCTTTTGTTGCTTTCCCTTTCAGCCTGTTTGAGCTCTAAGATTACTAGTGCTATGTTCGAGCTTGATTACTCTACGACATGCCGTAATTGTCTACTTTTCACACACTGTATATCAAAGAGATTAACCTCTATAAACGGTTCCACTAGCATTTAAAATGTACACTTTGCGCCAAAAAAAAAGCTAAAATTTCGTTTTAACTCCCTTCAATCTTCCCGCACACAAGCAAAAATTCAGGGTTAACACATAAATGCTAAACTCAGAAATATCGTCTTATTCGCACTATCCTGTTTGACATTTTACATCTTCAAAAATGGGTGATGTAGATGAAAAGAAGAAAAACTGTCACAATGAACTCCTGATTTTCGTTTCTTCTACGCAGCTCGTGGCAAACACTATTTGAGCCGCTGTTGACTGATGCTCCAGATACGCTCGCTATTGACTCGAAGGCTGCTAATAGCGCGACCGACAAGAGCACTGCAAGGGATATGAAGATACTCTGTAGAAGTAGCGAAAAATCTGGTAATAATTCCACCACGAATTGGACTGGAACGATTATATGCCTGGTAGTGTATCTGGTGTTGAAGCTTGTGCAGGTATAATGATGATCGAAACTAGTTTTCAGTGGGTTGCTATGATAGTTAGGAAACTTTTAAAGGGAGTGTACTGGTATGATGTGTGTGGGAGGAGTATTTTTGGGGGTAGTCTTTAGTAGCAAAGTGTGAGAATGCTTGCGAATTGCGATGTTTGCTCGTTTCATTTGGTATTTTTTAGTCGCTATTTCTCATTTTTGTATGGCTGTATGAATGTTTGCAGATGATGTGTGGTGCGTGTGTATGCATTTGATTAGATATTTTGCATCCTGATCTCGAATTTTCAACGTTGTTTTATCCTGTTTATGACTAGTAGCTCCATAAAATTGCAATGCTAACTATAGAAAGACACGCACACACAAACGCTCATACCAATTGACTGCGCTAGATAAAGTGAGGATTCCAACATATTTTTTGACTACTTTATAAACTTAATATAACCCCTTTTGGAGGATTGTGCTTCTTTTTGGCCGTATATTCTACCACAGAATTTCCTGTCGCCTATCCCTCGCGTAGAGTTTTTCCTCCCTTTTACTACTAATGCTCTTTAGAAAGGATTATGAAGATGTATTGTACTCACTATCAATGTTAAAGGAGGAATATCATATAATAAATGTGATGAATACTCTGAGATCTGCCGACTTCTTTTACAGGAAACTTATCAATCTGCTAGTCCTCTTGTTACTGAGTATTGGTTTGGTTGGACTGAGAAGGAGGTATCTATATTATTGGCAATCATCGGATTAGTTGTAGTACCCGCCAACCTCTCTGTTGGCTTCATAAGTAATAAAGTCTCTGATCGAGTATCGCAAATAGTGTCTGTTACCATTATTATTATGGGTAAGCTTTGATGAAGATTTCATATTTAATGTCATTGCGTGCGTGTGTGTGTGTGCGTAGAATAGCACTGATGTAGTTTGTGTGCGTAGAAGAGCGATGATGTAGTGTGTGTGCACCATTATCTATATTTGTGTGAGCATTGATGTAGTGTGTGTGCATCATTGCCTGTATGTGTTTGAGCACTGATGTGGTGTGTGCGTGCGTCATTGCATGTGTGTACTTAAAGACTCACTAATGTAATGTGCGTGCATCATCGCGTCTGTGTGCCTAAATCGTGACTAACCAGATAATCACAAACTAAGGTGTACGTACAGTTGCTGAGTTACAATATTTTCTATTTTAGTTGATAGCGAGTGACTGGATATATATTTAATGCTTCAAAGTTCAATTGCAGTTTTCCCGCATTTCTCGCGTATTTTCTTGTATTTATAGCAGGATTATACTGGATCTAAATTGATATTTTGTCTGCTATTTGCTGCATTAGCTAGTTAACACCCCTTTTTTCCGAGGCTTTTACTTTTTCATGGTTTGTTGTGTTGATTCGCTTATTCTTCAGTTTTTTTTCTTTACCATCTTCTTACCAAATTTTTAGAAAATTCTTTTTGGTATCCATTTTTGTCCTGCTTTCAGGCTGTGTAATTTCATTTTCTCCACCTTCTTATGAATACAATGTCTACCAATATACTATGAGCATCGCTTTCATATTCATAGCTGCGCAGGTAAGTTTTTGTATACAAATTTTTTCTGCGTGAACTTTTGCTGGGAAATTTGATATTTGAACTTTGTGCGATTCTCAAAGTTCATTGATAGCTTCTTTGTGTTTATACTCAACAGATTATGCGAAATAAATTCATCCCTTGTAAAATTTGTGTGTTAATTCTGGCACAAGTCTTCTCTCTGTTGTATTACATGCGGCACAATTACTTCAAAGTATTGCTGCTAGAATGAGTGTAGTAAAGAGGAGATTTTTGTGTGCAGTTTCTTGGCGTGTGATGCGTTATCAAAGCCTTTAGTTTCTGTTTAAATGAGTGAAATTCGTTGATTTCCGTAGATTGATGAGTTTAAATGAGTGAAGTTTGTGGATTTCACTGAAGTTTTATTGCTGTGAAATGCTGCCATAAGCAGTTTTTTTCTTTAGAATTTTTTTTGCTTCATTTTTTCTGCCTCAAGTTTTTCACTAGAGTGTGCATTTCAGTTTATTCACACACACACACACACACATGCATGTTGGTGTGATGATGCTACACTCAATTTCGGATGTATCTTTGTATTATTTTGAGTTTTTTAGTCAGATGTACAATATCCACTTGCTCCTTCAATTTTTTGATGCAAGGTTGCTTGTCAAATTTACACAAAACTGCTGGATTTTTCCATTTGTATTGATTTTTGCTATGTTGCTTCAGGTGCTAGAAAGTGTTAATATGGGATTATTGTCAAAGCTGATGCCAAAGACCTTCTCAAAAGGACTATGGAATAGCGGGTTTCTCTCCACGGAGTCTGGTAAGTTGGAGGATATTTTCAAAGTGTGTAGACTGACTAACTGAGGAAAAAATTGATGATTTTGCTTTTTTTTGGCAATATTTGAAGGGTACTAGAAGCGAGTAGTCAAACGATCTACAGTTTTGATGACTGTGTGTTTAGAACAAAATTTCTCCCAAGCTTTATAAGCTCATTTTTAGCTTTGGTTTTGTAATTACTGCACGGCGTCAAATTTGAAGGAAGAATTTTCCTTTTTTTAAGAATTATTTCGGGGTCCTGATGCCTTAGGCGCGATTATTAGCTATTTAATACGTTATTTTTAGGTAAGGATGAAACTTTTATTTTCTTCCTGTAGGGGCGTGCAGTATGCTTGCATTGAAGCAATGTGTGATGAGTTCTTAACCAGTGTATATAGAATAGTTGGAGAGGGATTTGGTAGCTTGGGCAGCTTGATTTTTACGGCGATACAGACTTTGTGTGTGTATTACTTGTCTCTTATATGTGGGATCTGTCTTCTCTCCTCTGATAATTATTTTAAGGAGCCTATTGGCTACAATAGGAATAATTAGATACATATTCCAAAGAGTTTCTCAATCATAGATAGCACTTTTGCTTGTGAGATATTTGCCTTTCGATTGCTCGTGTATAGTTACAGCCTAGGGCTATTAATATGGTAATTTACCTGCTCGTGCGTTAAGTAGCAGTTTGAAGTGATATACTCTTCTTGCTTTACACGCACTTGCAGGTTGAAGTGATATACTCTTCCTGCTTCACATACACTTATAGCATCACCAATTTTTTCATGTTTAGCGCTCTTGTTTGGATGTTTACGCAGAAGAAGAAAATATTTGTGTTTATCCTCGAAGTTACATATTAGTTTATCACATTACTAGGTAGGAAATAATGAGCGTGTTTCAAACTCTATTTTTTGATTGACGGTGGGATTTCCCAGCTTTTCGCTTTTGCTCAACGTGGGTGTGCTTACTCCAATCCTCTCTGTCATAATTGCTCAAGCGATTGTGCGTGTTTGTTTTATTGCAGGTACGTTAGGAAGGGCTTGTGGAAACCTGCTGGTTTTTCTGGCGGGTATCGCTGGGCAGAGATACCTGCAGATGTCCTTGGCTGTTACCTGTTTTATATTACTGCTGGTTATCTTATTCCTATGCTTGTTCAAATGGGGTACCCTTATACCTGCTGCGGAGTTTATGCGCAAGAGAAACGTTGACAAGCCTTGCGATGGTATGCTTCAATTTTCGTGCTATACTATATTTATGTGGTATTGGCAAATTTAAATATAATGTTAAGATAAAAAGTGGGGATTCTCACATGTGTGTATTGGACTATATTTCATTATATATATATATACAAGTTAAGTAGGAGAAATGGGGATTATCACGTGTGTGTGTGTGTATTGGACTATATTTCATCATATTTACATTCTGTAAAGCTGACCACGATGATTTTCTATATGATGCTCAATAGTCCAGTGGGTGTGACGCACCATTTTAAAATCTTTTTGTTAGTATTTTTGGTGCATTTTTGTGCTTCCCTCCCTCGTATGTGTGTCAATTTTCGTTTACCTTCGTTCCCGATTTAATTCTGATAGATGTGCTTTTGCCATCCTTCGTCTCAATTTTTGGCTTTCTGTAGAATTCTTTCACTGTTCATTGGCTTTTGTGATTCTTATGTATGTGACTGTTAAGCTCATCTGTAGTACTATATTGTTTACACTTTAGTTCATACGCTACTTTGGTTGTGCTGCTTGTTTATACATTGCTTCTAATGTTTGCTTATATTTACCGAATCTGATTTCTTTTGCAGGTCCTTTGAGCTCTATCATTCTCGGCGAGGCTGCTGTTCTCCATCCTGTTCCTAGTATTTTGAGTAGGCATCCTGCACTTATGCTTAGGCTACTCTGCACTGGCTGTATTGTAAAATTTGACTTTTTTGCTTATGAGGTTTTTTCCATTGCAGGTTTTCAGCTTTGATATTTGAATTATGTTATGCGTATGCACAAGTAGTTTTTCTAGAAATCTCATTTTTTTGCTTTTTCCCTGATTTTGGTTTTTTCTCCGCTTGAGTTTCTCACTATTTTTCTCTTTCGTAGCAAGCTTAATTATAATGCAGCTTATAATGCCAATGTGAAACTTATTCCGCATTTTTTTCTTGGGAAAATTTCGCAACTAATGTTCGCTGCTAATTTTGTTGCAGTTTTGCAGTGTTTTCATAGTATCTGTTGTGCTGTAAGCTAGGATACTAAGGTTTGGGTGTCTGCTCCACATACACTGTGTATCAGTGCCTGAGCTTCGTCATAGTTGCTCGCGTTAATGTAACTAATGCCACCCTAATTCCTTTTCAGATACTCAGCGAAGCTCGTACCTCCGGGCTTCTACTGTTGGAGCGGAGTCTTGTGTGTGATATTTGGTCCCTCTCATAATGTTATTCCTTGTGTGGCGTGTAAATGGTAATGTTATTTAATTCTACCTTTAAGGTAGAATTGAGCTTTTATCTTGAAGTGTCGGTATCTGTGACTACCCGATTTTTTCCTTGGAAATAGAGTTTGATTTTGCTTCATCAGTTCAATATAAGGTTCAACTGTTATTACGGCCGACGAATCTCATTAAGTTTTTATTTTGTGGATGTATTTCCAGTTGTTGAGCGTATATGGTTTTGTGTGAGATAAAATGTGTTGATTCTTTATTAGACGAGACCGTTAGAATGTGTTTTGCTTAATAAAGCCTACGCCTTTCATGGAGCTGAGAGTTTGACTTCTTTTTACCAGTTCGCCCCTTTCGTGGATATCTAAAGTACGGAACCCTTTTTGCGTATAGTGTATATTCCCAAAAAATGTGATGAAGTTGTTTATTGGAATACTTCAGTTTGTTGCTAGTGATCTCCGTATTTTTGTGAATGTGGCCTTTTGAGTCTACGTTAACGCATGATAGCGTTTGCGAATTCTTTTATATTTGGTTATTCATAGTTTTGACTTCGATACTATTGTGTATCGTGCTCATCGATAAATTGACAGGGCCTGGTTATAGGGTTCGTAATAACAACATAATGCGTAGCGGTCGAGGGGTGCTGCTTTCGAGATGATCGATGCAGTGACTCTAGTCTGTTGTATTTATATTTAGAGGATTTTTTTTCCTAACTCTGAATTGGAGGCTTTGACTATCCTGTTGTAGAAAGCCGGAAAAAAATCTGTGCTTGGAGTTTGTCGTTTAGACAAGAAATATCCTTTCTAAGTGTCATTACTATAAGGGCACTAAACTCAGGGAGACTAATTTGACAGCTGGTAAAACGCTAGGAAGTACCGTTGGCCTTTGATTAATCAGTTTGAATATAGTCGGCTAGCTGCATTTCTTTGTGGATGCAGTGTATGAAAACTTCAGTATTTTTATTTACGGGCTGAATAAAGTTGTGGATCTGTATTTTTTGTATAGGCGGCATTGCAACTACCCCAAGCCCTCATTTTCACCCCTTTATAGCTTATATCCAATACAGTAGGAGAGAAAAATACCTTGTGTCTGACCCTGTGCAAGGCCTACCGTCTATAATCTGCTGAATTACCCATTTAGAAAGTGCCAGAGGTTTGCATCCAAACTTTATGTTTTTGAAAGGACTATTTTATCGCTACCTCTTTGTTTTCTGATAACTGAATACTCTGAATCTTTTTTTTTGTTTTAACTCATGCTATGGTATTGAATGCTCTATATTTATTATGCTGTAGCTTTGATGGTACCAGCAGTTTCACGTTCGTTATGGTTTTCAAGGATAATTCCCATTGCCTATGAATTCAATTTCCGCGTTAAAAAAGGGCGCAGTTATGTATGAGGGATGACAATCACTTAGGCATTTGCTGCTTCAAGAATATTGTTCAGCTCCCTTTTTTTCCATATAGTTCATATTGAGTCTTGGAAGCTATTTATTGTAAATACCTAGATATCTATCTAGCCCGGTTACTCTTAGTTCATGCTCTCAACTACGAGGACGAGCGGCATTAAGCGGTAGATTTCCTACGAATCAAGAACCAACCACGACGAAATGAGCCATTCGTATCTTTGATAAATTTAGCTAAAATATGCGAGCACTAATGTGTTAGGTCACACGAGTATTTTTGGCTGCGCGCGTTAAGCATGACTTGCTCAATCTAATGCGAATCGATGAAGTTTAATTACTGATTGGGCAACCACAAGAGCCCCTGCTAGTGAAGATTTGTGACTCGGCATATTTCAAAAATTGCTTGGAAGAGGTAAGATGAGCAAAGGTTTCTACTTTGACGCAACGAATTTCCGACACAGTCTCGAAGTGAGGGATCACTGCAGCTGGCTTAATTGAAGCCGTTTAAAGAGATTCCGTTACACAATTTGAGTAATGCCTGCTGCGCCTACCGCACCATGGAATTTTTTGACAGATTACATGTCATCGTAAGTCGAGGGGAAATTCTGCGGTTGCCCTTATTGCCCCAGATATCAACTAGAGAGGAAAGTACACTGGTCGGAAGGTAGAGTGCTGCCTATACGTACTTCATTTTATAGGAAATCGCTTACATGTGATACGTATGCAGTAAACGAGTACGCGGCATGATCGCTGCAGGACTTCACTTCGTATGAAGGTGTACAGCTGTCGTAACCTCAAAGCTAGAGAAGCTGTCTTCCGGCCTCCAACATCGTTTGAATTCTTTTGTAGATGGTGTTCAGAAAGTCATATGATTCCGCTACTCATGCTGCATTGATAATTCTGCGACGGCCATACTCAGTCAAACCTCATATTGCTTGCTCCTGCCGTTATCGGTTCCTAAATCATGTATGCTTAGACCATATTACACTGCTTAAAGCCGAATAAAGCACCTATTGTTTTTAACCCGGTGTAAGCTGCATGTTTGTATAGGATTGCCACATAGTGTAGCTGAATCACACTGCAAGTCTTTGTTGTTGGAGGCTTAACCGCGCATATTTTCCGTTACTGACGGTAATGGCGTCGTTCATGTACTCGAATAGGCAAAATTATTCACGACGCTAGCGTTCCTTTTAAATAGCGTTCCGAGTTTATATGTCTTTTAAGCTATAGAGTGCACTAAATGGCGATGTGTATTGCGACATTTAGTAGGTAATGGCCGAAGCTTTTATGGCGCACACAAGCAGTGCGCCCAAATTTGTTCAAAATTAAATTGTGAAAAAATTGTTGCTATATAAACTACTCGTAGAAAGAAGCCTTTTATGAAGAGTAGATGCTGTGTCAAATGTTTTCCGGGGAAAAACAATCTGACACTCCGAATATGAGCATTTTAAAAGCGGTTGTCCACGAACAATTTTGCAATAGATAACTATTTTTGGTCATGGCAGTCACTTGAGTACACTCGAGGCGACACAACTTAAAATTGGAAAAAATAATACTAGAGTTAAGGGAAGGCAGTGTCTAGTTTTTTTGACAGGAGGCAACCCATGCTGAGCAGAGTAAGGCCCACAGCGTAGCTAGCAACGTATGACACGAAGAGGACGACTGCCAGCAGAGGTGCGTTATAGGCTTGTTAGTATCCACTTTGAGCGATTTGGAAATGCATGGATAGTTTAATTGTATAAACGCAGCGGAAGTATCGTGCATGAAAAATCGAAACATGACAATCACCGACAGTATCTCCAGTTTTTTGTTTATATCCTGCTTTCACGGAGCCCCTACTAGGTTCCCCTGCTGATGAGTAGTTAAAGCTAATTGTTGCCAAAAATGGGGCTCTTTTGCCCTCTGTCACGGTCATGAATCTTAAGAAATACTAGTGTTATGCTGGCGCTGCTAAGCCGATGACTTTTTCACGCTGAAAGCTAGGAATCAAAAGGGTAGCTTTGCCGATTCACTTTCCCGCAGTAATTTAAGGCCAGCCTATTATAGTAACTGCAATTTCATGCTAGTACGCTAAGGTTTTTGGCTGCAACCGTATAATGCAGAAATTGAAATTTCAATGAAATGCCTATCATTTTCCTGTGATCACTCTGCAAGACTCTGAAACCATTCAAAGCAAAAGCACTTAATTATTGTCTATCATGAATTTAGAGCTTTTTTTTTTCGTAGCTAGTATTGGATTTTCTTGTTTACCATCAGTTTATTTAACATTAGTGTATGAATATCCATATCATTTTATCAGTATAACGAAATAAAAGATCAACGAAGAGAAGTATAGGGAAGAAAGCATACCAAAAACCGGTATCTAAAGCAGTAAAAATATTAGAAAGCACCGATTTGTTCGTGCTTTAATCAGTCATAAAAAATATTTTAAGTCACTCCTCATTCATATCGATCAATGTACACTTTAAATGTTTATAGATGCATTATACGGACATGAAAGAAAACTTTCAGGAAAGTTGACGCCACTGCACACTAATCAGCGCCATCCGCTGATTCGGCGTTTTGACAGATATGAAACACTGAAACTAAACGCTTATTAGGAAAGCCGCATGGAAGGAATAAACCGTGATAAATCGTAGTAAACTGTGGTGAACCGCGTTAAGCTGTGGTAAACCGTGTTAAAATGTGGTAACCCGGCGTAAACCGTTCGTAAACTGGGGACTGAAACTGAAAAATCTAGTCGACCGGAGCAGCTTGGGAAGATGTTCTAAAAACCTCACTGCGTGCACGTCCCAATAACTTCTGCCTTACCGCGGTGCTTGATGACCACTGCTCTATCCCCTTTCGTAGTATAGCAGCAGCAACACTGCTTCTCTGGCACATGATATGCAAAACATGTTATCTCATGTAGATTTCCCACTGATACTGCAACATATAGTTCCCTACTGTGAAGGTATTTCTGCAAAGTTTTGAATCTGCTGGAAATCTCAAACCAGTGACTCTTGTAATTGGGTGAGGCGGTATTGAGTTCCCTCCTTTGCTGCGGTATCTTTTTTTGAGGTTATTGCGTTGTAGTAACCTATGGCTACGGCTGCTCTATCTTTCAGTGCTTGTGTGTGAGCTCAATATCGTTTTACAATTAATTAGCTTCCTCAAGTTAGCACGTATTTGAACCTTTTTTGTGGTTGCCGGAAAAATTCGTATGCAAGCGCGGTCATTTTGAGGCCTTCCTGCTGTCAATGCGCTGAAGATTAATTGTCTGCTCCTTACCCTCAGTTTGTCTTGTCATTTTTTTGGACCGTGTTTTATCGCCCGTTTTCATGATGATTTGTAACAAGATATTGAGATTGTGCAAATGCTTAATTCCAGGTTTCTCCTGCGCTTCTGCTCGCGTTCAGCGGATAAAATCCAGCGAGTATATTTGGGGTATGCATTCATTTATGTCGGAATGAACTGTAACCGATATTACTGTTTTAATTGTCTGTGACAAGCATTTTTTTGATTCACTGCTTAGGTGGCACTTTTTTTTTAACTTGGACTATCTCCCCATTTCGCGTGGCAAATCCAGATCGGATTCTTATATTTGACGGCTCTTCAAGAAAATGATGTTTCCTGATATGTTTATGCCACCCCAGGTGGAGTATATCTCCACGAAATGGCGCTTTGCTCTAAGAAGCGTTGGCTTTGTCATCGCATGCTTCGTCATTGCAAACTATGGCGAACTTGCGGAGATGCCAGAAAACCCGAAATTGGCATGATTGCTGCCCTAGCCGATGATGGATGATGGCTGAGATGTTTCAAAGGTTTCTGAGTATACTAAATATTTTGGAGGTGGAAGTAGCCTTTGCAGAAGATAGCGAAGTCCGCATTATGTATGTTTAGGGAAGATGGGAGGTCCACCCCATGAAGCTCGGAATGAGTATTACCCAGGGCTTGACTTCATTCTGCTGTTCAAGCTTTCATAAACGCTGGATTGCAAGAATAGCTCTAGTTTGTCATAATGATGGAATCGTAATTTCGAGGCCATACAAAGGTTCTCACGGTAGCTTCTATGAAGATGGCATCTGTTTTTACAAGGTTAATTCATTGAGAATCGTGCGGCATCGCGTGGTAGTTGAAGCGTCAGTTATACCGAAGGTTTGGTGAATGTTGTGATTAATAAGTATAAGCAATTTTTTAAGCCTAGAAAATTTTTTTTGACCCTGCTGGTCTTTTTTAGCTCGGTTGCAATCTTCCAGTAGCATCTGATGAAGCTTTAATTAAAGACTGGCATATGCTGCCGTGGTGATAAACTTTGTTATGAAGAATTAAGAACCATTGCAAGTTGTATTTCTGGTGACTATTGTCATTTTTAGGGCCTCTCCAGTGCGGTTTTCGAACTTCATATGAAGCCGTTCACTTCAAAAACTTCTTGAACTCCTGCTTTGTAGCTTCATCGCTGAGTAAATGCAGAAACTACTTACATTGAGCTGAATCGTACTTCATGTGACCTTACTCTAAAGAATTAATATACTCGTTTTATTTGCGCAAGCGAGGTTTAGCTTGTCATTTTTGTGCTCGTAACAGAAATAAAACGCAGCAGTGTTGTCTTTATACTGTGTTTTTCTCTTATAAGTAGGACGTTGCGCGGCCGCTGCGATGTTAGTCTTGTTTCATCATCCACTACGTGGTGTAATTTATGCATGAGCTGCGATGCACCAACATCATGCTCTTGAGTTAGCAAAATGTTATTTGAAATTTCGCTTGTTCTCTAGCATGCATTGGCGGCTGAAAGCAGGACTGATAACTTAATTGTGACGGCCGTTTTAGATGCTATTATGGCTTTATTCGCTTCATTTTTATGAAAGTATTCCATGTATCTTGCTATAAGTTTTATCAAAATATATACAATATGCATAATTTTCCATAGACGCAGGAGGTAAGTTCGAATCGTAATAAACCTAGCGAAATTGTTTATAAGAATCAAAAGGTGGTAGTAAGGTTGTTCTTGTATCGTATGCTTCTTTATTTCCAAAAATAATCATTTTTATAGCATAAGTTAATGAACATAAGGTTCCGCATAAACAACTCTAACAAGCTACAAGCACTACACCTTAAATGAGAATTATCAACTAGGGACGCATTAATATCTAACTACAGCCCAGAGTGATCCTGCGGTACCCGAAATAACAAAGGATTGCTAGTAACAAGGTAAATATCTTCTTGCCCCGACTGCATATGATAAATTCTTGATGAGTCAGCTACTATCCATGCTAATGAGATTCTAATTTAGCAGAGCTTTTACTAAGAAACTGTTGCTTGACAGGAATTCGAGCGCAATGAAATTTCAATTGTGTATACCTGGTGACGAGTTCCTATCATACGTTTGCAGCGCACAAAAAATGGTGCGGTTCCCATTATGCGCAACGAAGGCTAATTGGATGCTTTGCTGCTATGACGGCAGGAAATTGAGCTTACGTAAAGTTTAAGTATATATTATCCATCAGGTAGACTGTATCCAAATTAGATTTTTCTAGGGTGTTTTGTATTATCCGCGTATATGTGAGCATTAAGGAGTTCGCATGCGGTAAAACATTATCTGACATCCTGGTGTTGTGAATAACGCCTATGCGTGAAACATGCTACATTTGCAGGCTGTGAGCTAGCAGTGTCGTAGGTTTGACGTTTCACCCTGCAGTTCATCAATAGAGTTATTGGGAGGCGGTCGGTGGGCGTTGGAGTTCCGAGTTACTAGTGCAGATCTGCAGATTTAGCGTAGCAATGCCTACAGTCTATCAACTCGTCTATAGCATAATATACTCAGCAGAACGTCTAGGGAAGGTGATTTGATGACCCTTGCTAAATATATATAGTCTATATCCTTTCATCTTTTCACTGCCCAGAGTACCACATGAGCGCAAATTCATTCTGCTAGAGCCTAGGGATGTTCGTGTTGAAGTACTAAATTGCATACGCAAGCATTTATCCTTAAATACCCAAGGAAATACACCAGAAGCAAAAAATCCCTAGAGTACAGCACAGTGAGGGTAGCTACTTTCCCAAATAAGCCTTTTGCCAACCACTGTTCATATTTGCCAACCACTGTTCATATATTTAGTTAAAAACTAGTTTTTAGACAATCAAAACTCTGTTTAAGCAGCTCATACGAGGAGGGGTATCCACAAAATTCTCTAGATTCAAGCCAGTATGCTTCAGCAGTACGAGCAAAGCGTGCTGCTTGGAGAATAAAATTGCACACATTCTGCCCTTTTTTTCAGGCACTTAGCGTTATTCGCAAAACTTCAAAGATTCATGAAATGGATATGCGATTTGCTCATCAACATTTCTTTTGCTCAAACAAAATTACCGGAAATATTGGATGAGAATTGCAGTAGATTCGCGTAAAGTAAAATGCAGTTATCGCGTGTTTTCTCAGGTAATAATGTAAGTGGTAGCAGATGTAAGAAGCTTAAAATTTCCCCAGAAATCCTTCTGATTGATATTCTTAATAAAAGCTCGCACATTTTCGACTAGTATTTCGTTTTAGACACATCATATGAAACAGCGAAAAAACAGTTGGGAGCCCGGCTTTTAAGAAAATCTTCCAGCAGCGAGTACTTGAATGGACATCGTTTAGAAGTATCCTCGCCGGAAAGCGTAGTCCACGCCAGTAAAAACAACTGCACACAGCACACAGTGTTTGCACATCAGGATGAAATGTAGGAACTGCCAAACTTGCAAAATAAGCGAGCAGTCTTAGTTTCAGAGAGGATGAAATCAAGCTATACTGACCCCTTGATGTAACATCGGCTACTGGCATACATTGGGGGAGCAAATACGATGAATTGACAAGCGGGTCATGCGATAATAGTAAAAATGGACAAGTATGATATTTTTTAATGCATAATTTATGCCTGCAAATCTGAAAGCTTCTCAAAATAATGATTAAGCAACTCAGACGTGCTGCTTGCAGCACAAAAGAATGTGATTTCGCATTTGAAAAGACTAGTTACCTGTTGTGGTCGCAGAGTATTTCATTAAAGTCTTCAAGCCCCTACTGAATGAGTATAGAGCCCCTGAAAGGCACCCTGCTGCAGCAGCATTAAAAGGATCATCCACTGGACCACGAGCCGTCTTTACTATCATGTTGAAGAGCCAGTAGAAACTTGCTGAAGGAAAGTAAGCAAGAAATGGTAGGAGGAAGAAGAAAAATAAGGGTTGAATCGGGAGTAAAACTTGCAATCAAAATACTGAAACTTCATGTTTATTCTACAAAAATATCATATAAAGATAAAAACACTGAGGACTATTCGCAATCATCATGACGATAAAGTAATACACAAAGGCAAAGTAGTTGCTAAACTATAAGAGGAGAGAAAGCAACTCGAGATTTTTTGCAAACTATGAGAAATACATAAACTTATCGTAGTAAAATACTCTCAGGCAATCTCTACAGTACCCATACGCTGAATATAGCAAACGAAAGAGACTAAGCTGCTGAAAATCGTGCTAGTAAGCAGCGTCTTCCACTGGAAACAAATACGGGTTTATTGCTACACAAGGGAAGCCTTTCATACCCACATGTGAAGAAACAAGATATGCTTTCTTTAAATATAGATAAAACTTGAAAAAAACGCCCAAGAAACATAATATGCTTTCTCTAAAAACACTTAAAACTTGAAAAAAAAAACACGCCGTGAACGACGGATAATTACATGTTAACCTAAAGCTATTCCAAAGAAAATATCGCAGGCTAATACAATCTTTAAAAAAAAATAAAAAAAAACCGTCACTCCGCCATTTTGTTGATTTAGCTAGTAAATTGAACATGCTCAGCCAAGAAAAAATGCCTCCGAATCGTTAACTTCCTTTCCTCAAACCATCTAAAGAAATTTTTGCGATAAAATAAATTTTTAGCACTTCAGCTGGAAACCAAAAAAACAGAAATTAACACCATTTGGCACTTACTGAGGACAGCAGCTTGGTTGGCTAAACCCGATCCTTGAGTAGCGCATGAATTTAGCACGCTGTTCAACAGGAGCTTCGGAGTTGCTCCACCTTTTCTAATACCATGCAGGAAACCAAATGTCCCTCCAAAGGCCAAACCTGAAGAAAAAAAAAGCAGATTTCTAAAATGAAGTCCGGAGCTTTAGCCATAAAGACAGATATTCAGATGCTGTAGATACTGGTATACTTTGTCTTTTTTTTAATTTTGCTAGTAAAATAGAGAATTTACGAAACTTCTGTTATTCTTCAGAGTTTCTTATCGACTCTGCACTCCTAAGACAATTCTAGGATCAGCAGTAAATAAACTATTAATATCGTTATAAACTAGCAATAATCTGCTAACTTTTTTGGAAATAACAATAAACTGCTTTCATAGACGATGCAATATAGTAGCAGCTGTAATATCTTCCCCCCCCCTTCCAAGCGTCTTCCAAGTACACAATGCAAAATAGTGGTGCAACGAATCCAAGAGAAGGCAGTAATATGAAAAGGGGGTGCGGTACGTCCTGGACTGCAACATGCAAAAACAGAGTTACAAAAAAAAACAGAGCTCATCCACCATAGCGCCAGATATTCTAACGCTCATCTTCATCTTGAAATTGATTATATTCCAAGAAGAAACACAAGCTACAAAAAAATCAACTGCATACTCAAGATGGTTAAATATTCCGCAGGATATGCAGTATGTAGATCTTATTCGGCGGTAACGGATGGTCAGCTACAGATGAAAATAAAAGACGCAGACACCAAATTCGATATTTAGATGCAGGGGATGCTATGGAGAGTTAAGAAGTTTCCAGATGATCCTAGAGAAATTATCACAGAGCTCAACCCTCCAAAAGTGTATACTAAACCCCAAGAAATAGTGTAGTACCCCTTACATCACCGCAAATGATCAAAATAAACATCATCTATAAACCTCACGAGTGAACCATTCGATGAACATGCTTATCCGACCCCAGGCAAAGTTAATACCGCTAACCTGTCGCATAAGCCATTCCGACACTGTAGGTGAACTTCTCTCCCCATAGACGACCATAGCCTTGAAGAAAAAGCTCCTGATTCTGAAACGATGGCCTCTTAGCAATCGAAGATGGGGCCTGTGACAATATCTCCAACTGATTACGCACCCCCCCCGTATTCAAATAGTCATCCATTTTGTTTGAATCACAACTGGGCAAGATACAGCTAAATGAGGGCACACCAGAGAAGGAAGTTCAAAAAGAGTTCAACAATAATCAGACGTGAAGACGATGAAAGGACATGAAATTAAGAGCACAGGTGCGAAAGCTGGCAAGAAAAGAAAGTATACTCCCGAAGGAGATGATAGATTCAAAGGCAGCGATCACGCTGTCACTCTAGTTTAGAATAACAGTCCAGACAACGGGACGAATCACACATAATAAATCAAAATAACGCGACAATAGGAATGCCAAGGCCGAGAGAAAGAATACCGCAAGTGTGTGCGCGGCTTCGTGCGCAACTAAGAAGTCGTGCGTTGGACAAGCACTCTGAAGAGGCTCTTTTGTACTGCACAGTTTTTGAGCCAACTTTTGAGGCGAGAACTAGCATCGAGAGTACTGAATGAGCTACTATTAAATACGCTCCATCAGCTGCTCTTTTGTGAAGTTAGCATCGCATTATGCATTGCGTGGCCACGGTAGGCATCATACGTGGAGATACATGCCGTGGCTGTGGCTTGGTCATCACATTGTAGATGAAACATCTTTGCTTGCATGTGTGCTAACGCCGCCGACGGTGGTTGTGTGTGCTTACAGTACTGAGGCCGCTTTGCTGGCGTTTAGGTCCTATCAACGTGCTGACATTCCAAGAATATCGTCGAATCTGCGCAAGTTCAGTATCCCAAAGGTATTACGGTGGCAACCATATGCTTGAGATACAAGTCAGTTGCCTAGTATAGCAGCATATATTCAATGCGTTATGTAACATCTTTGATAAAGTGTAGATTTTGTAGTGAGTGCTTGCTTCTATTGAAAAGTTCCGTGGTACAAGTCACCTGTCCAATACACTCAACAAGAAGCAGCAAAAACTAGACTCGTGCCATCAGGAATATTATGAGAGGCATGGTATTCTGGACATGGAGGATATCATATTCTCAGAGTGTCCTGATTAATCCGGGTGTTACTCTCATAGATACACTATATAGTTTCCGTTCTGAAACGCTGATTCTGCGAGTATTGTATGACTGTACATGGTCATGGTCTATATATATAGTAGCTAAAACTCTTTACCACTACATATATAGACACTTTGGCTCGTCAGGATGAAAGTGAAAAAGCACTGCATGAGAGGGTGTAAAACGTGCAATACGTACCTTTTTGAGCCTTGCTCAAAACGTTTATGGATGGTTGGCATTAAACTATTTGGCCTTGGTTTTTTTGTGCTTATGCAGGCGTTCGAGCCTACCACCTATGACGGTATGATTTTACGAAATTCACCTCATAATTTGAGGCTTTTAAACAAGAGACCCTTGTGATATATCGAAAAGTAACAATATAAGCTTGTTTTTAAGGTGTAAGCGCGTGCTTCTATAGGTCATGTTCTTAAAATGTGGGTATAATAAATTAGTGTAAGTTAATAAAAATGTTGCAAAGCTTTTGTATGATTTCATTTTCTTTTAAAGAAATTCGATAAATAAAATTAATAAGTTTTTCTCCATCTTAGAAAATAGCATGACGTTTTTATTTAAAAAATGACGTTTTAATAATGAAATTAATAAAGGAGCTTAAAACTATTATATTAAAGGAAAATCAATTAAAATGTTAGTATAAAAAAAATCATAATAAAAAGTTTTGAAAATAGTTTTATCCCATATAATAATTATAGAAAATACAACTGTGCAGTAAAATGATTTTATTTAAATAGCAGCAAGTGCGCATATTCCCTTGCAACTCCCTGTATTACTTTTAAACTTGAAACTGGGCATGTCTCCGATTATATAAATCCACAATATCTCAGTAATACACTCTACATATTCCCTTACAAGGCCCTGAATTGCTTTCAAACTTGGAACTGCGTATGTCTACCACAGTGAATGAATTCACAATATCTCTATTATAGGGTTTGTAAGAAGTGACTGCAATCGCTGTATGCTACACAAGGGGAAAAGAGTGTACATACACCGTTAGAGGCGTTCGAACCCATCGTAAAGCTCTGGTACACCTAAGATATCTCTGTCACAAAAAATAATCTGCTTGCATTTTAAAAGAAATGTGTTGACATTCAAAGATTAGAGAGTAACATATACCTGCAAAGAAGCAAACATATGTTATATGATTCGTACTCGGAGGAACTTTTGCTGCTTGTTAAATTGCTTGCCTTGACAGACGTTTCTGAGAAAGCTTTGGTGGTCAGCCTAGGTTTTAGGCATGTTAGCCGCAAACGCTGATGCTGCACTAGTACCTTCTTGCCCTGGATCAGCTAAAATGGCCAAGATTAGCATCTTATATCATAATCACATTCCAGCAGTCTTTAGTAAGCTTGGTTCAGATATGCCACACTTTCCTTATGACCCGTAAACATGACATCCGCAAAGTCAAAGGTTCTCTGCTACCATGCTCGAAGAAAGAAGGCTGCAGCATCATCTTCAGACCTGTGGACACCATTATGTGTGCGTAGCTAATAATTTTATTCAGCCATCGCAGTTGAGATAACTAAGCTATCTGCATCACTAATACCACTTTTGCTTATATTGCGGCATTTGTTTTTGTTGCTAGTGTTCTTCGTGTTGAAAATCTCAACGAGAGAAAAGCGATTGTCATCGCTAAACTATGATCAGTCTGCAATCTGCCAATATTCAGCGTTTTATAGCTCGACAAATCACCAAACCGGCATACTGGAAAATTCCGTATTAAAGTACTTGCGTAATTTTTTGTGATGGCTATTTGCGCATGAAATTCGAGTATCTACTTCATGCACTGAGCTCGGGGGAGGAAAACACAAAGAAATATTTTAAGTGATCTTAAAGTGGGGATGCTACAAATTTGTTTAAGGGAATATAGTGTGGAGGAAAACATCCTGCATTCCAGGTGACGAGGAGGGGAACAAGCCCGGTGCTGCTATTTAGAACGAAGGATATTTGTTTGTGTGGTGACTTTTTTGCACCCACAGAGGAGGTAATCTTGAGCTTAAATTCGCCGTGCAAACAGTATTTCCAGACTTTTTCCCGCTTTATCCTGCTGGGCTACTCCTTTTTCCTACTTAAACGTGATACCCTTTGCAACTTTCTGTGAGGAATTCAATACTTTCATGGTGCGTTCGTCTGTATCACAATAGCATTTAGCATTGTGGCAGGAAAGCTGAGACCTTCACATTCTTCATCCCATAGAGATAATGTTGATGGGGATGAAAAGTTCATAGATTTTTACTGAGAAAGTCATAATTTGGGATTTTTCTTATGGACCCAGCGGTTCTCTTGGTGGATTTTTTGCTCATATATCAAAATATCTAACTTTTCCCCCCCCTCTTCAGGCCAGGCTCAGTGCCTATGAAATTATTAGATAAAATTTGATTTGTATTGATTTTATTAGCTATATTAGTGCAATATTTAATATATCCTCAATTTTTAGATGTAGCCACCTTATCAATCTCTGTAATTTTTTTAGACTGCTTGTGAGCTTATGGTTGGCGTAACTTGGAAGATATTCCTGCAGCTTTGCTCACCAAAACTTTATTGGATAATTTGAATATTTTTTCATGTACATCTTGATTCTGTTTCAGATTAGTGGTTTCTTGAAAAGTATGCAGTTCAGTATATATGGAATGAGGACTTGCATCGGTTGTAAACAGTAGAGATACACTTCCGCATTTAATCTCTCAATAAGACAGCGAGTGCTGCAATTGTTCAATGATATATATTTTGGTGTTTTGATCATGAGTTTGATTATGTGTATTCATCTTGCGCAAATTTTTTATTTGCTTGTTTGCACTCTACCAGCTTTTGTTTTTGCAGAAGACCTTACCCTCTATATTGCGCAAATTTGAAAACTCTTCAAATTTTTTTCCCGACTATTAGCTAAACAATCGAAGGCTATTTTTATACCAATTGAGTGGTGCAATTTTTTTTTATTGCTTTACCCAAGCGCTTATACTTTTTCATCTATCCTAAAACTAAATATAGCATGTAAGCTCATTGTAAAACTGTGCTTGATTTGGCTATATCAAGTCTTCCTGGCGGAATAACTTGAATAGCATGCTCAGCTAGCTTTCTCTTTCTCTTTTGAGCAACTATAAACTGCTTTCTACACTTTTATATTTGTGTGAGCTTCCTACCCTTTTTGTATGATAACCCTTCCCCTTGGACCCTTGTCTTGATATCTTCAACAAGATGCCCGGATTTAACGAATTTCAGAGGTTAAAAAATATCGCGCTGTGCTCTCCTTTTGCAAAAGTTTTTTGCTTCCCTTTTTATAATCCAAGGTTACTACCTAATGCAACTACAGCTTTCTGCTTGTCGCGATCCACTATCCGTTGTTTTGTTCTTATGAGTTCCTCTTCGGTTGATGGTTCCCCGAAAAAACCGCCAAAAGATGATAAAGATTCCATGTATTTTGGAGATTTACCATTTCGAAATCGCCCTTTTGGTGCCTTGCTCTTTACATCTACCATCTTGGGTATATGCCAATGCCCCTCCTTCGTGAGGAATTCTAGTTGGCTTTTGGGGATTAGCCAGAAGCTAGTTGGAAGGCAGCTTACAGAAAAAATTGTTCGTTCCACTTTCTTCAAGCAATTTTGTGGAGGGGAGGAGCTTAGCGAAGTTTCAAGAGTTATAAATATCCTGGAATCTCAAGGTTCAATTTTTCCGAGTGAATTTAATTAGCTATTGATATATGTGAAACGGCAAAAATACGGCGTAATGGAGTGTCGCATATGATTGGGCAGTAGTTTATGCCGGCAGAATGAGGTTTTGGTGATTTCTAACCGGAAAATGATCTTATAGTATATCTATGTCTCTCTCTTTATCTCTTTCTATCTTTCTCTCTTTCTCTTTCTTTCTCTCTCTCTCTCTCGACTCAGTAGGTAGTATGATTGGGTAGTAGCTGATTTAAATTGCCTACAGTGCGAAGTTTTGATGATGGCTAGGCGCTAAATAGTGTTATTCATTCCCTGTCTCGGCTGAAAACTTAGCTCTTAATCTAGCATTTTACAGATGCCTTTATCCTTTCTAATACATGCACTATAAAAGCATATTAAACAGGATAATCGTAACACATACAAAGCTTCAGAAACGAAAAAAGGTTTTGCACACAAGCGGCATCAAAGATAAGCTGAAGCAGCATGAAAAGATGCTGATTTAGCCACAAAAATTAATAGTGTAGTAACGTCTAATGGATGCTCACACTCATATATATTCAGTATAAATTATAGGCTATAGAAGCAGTTGGAATGTTTTACATTTACTTGTAGCGTGAAAGTGGGAGTGTCTATTTGCTTGGTATTTTTCGTTTTTCTACTGTTTCTTGCTATTTTGCTGAGTGTAAATGTGCTGGGAATCAGTGGCTGTCTATGTATAGGGCTTGGACTCTGTAGCAGCTGATGATGAGGATTATCCTCCTCTAAATAATGCATCTGTAATCTTATATTATCGTAATTTTTATCTGGTGATGATGCTAGTAGTGATGATGTATGAAAGCTCTATTGATTGCTTTTTTTCAAAGTTCTCGTTGCTGAAATTTTGCTGGATAAAAAAGACTGCAAAACCCGAAATATACAAGGCTTTCTATACATCTGTATGTGATACCTATCGAGTAATTGAAGTATTTTCAGCTTTTTTTAGCTATGTTATCAATCTCATCACTTGAAGATGGACAAATTTCATATGCTCGAAGCTCATCTTCATATTTTCCATCTAAAATTTTTTTGGAATAGGCCAAAGTGCAATAAAACTGAAAATAGATCAAAAGATCATTATTTTTGCCTTAAAAAGTAGCTCTATTCCTACATGTAAGGTTTAAAACAGATATTTTATATCATCAAATGATAATAATATGTGTGTATATACACTAGAGAAATTCTATTATTTTGAAATGATAAAATTTGCAAACTAACTTTTTTTTTATACATAAAATTGAGATTCAATAAATCAAATAATCTCAATTTATAGAGAAAAGTAAAGATATTTGAAAGAATCTTTTGAATGTAAAAAGCAAGAAAATAATATTTAAATCTCTCTTTGTATGACTTTATGCTCGTTTACTTATGCCTTGAGTGGATATTTTTTTAGGTGTTGGGACTGTTCTTGACTTTGCTGTGGAATCTGATATCCACGAATCTCATGGAGCTCTTAATCAAGAAGAGATTGAGAACAATTTCAATAAAAACATGGACAATATCAAGGCTGCCATTGTGACATCCTCTTCTCAAAAAAATGGCTTTACTGCTGTAAAAATGACGTCTTTAATGAGTTCTGATATTTTGCTGAAGGCTAGTTTCCTTATAACTCAACTTCAAGCCTTGTATGCAGCTATGATAGGTGTGTGAAGAAGCAGAATATTTTCTGTGTATTTTGAACTACTAAGTGGACTCTTTGAAATATTTCGAATATGCCGACTCGTTTAGGATGCATTGAATTCCTCTCTTTCTCTTGTGTGTGTGTATTTTGGCTGGGATTTACACAGATTTATTTTTTTTTTCTACTCCTTGTAATTAAAATTGAAAATTGTGAAGTTTTCACCCTTAGAGCCTCTTTTTGGCTTCCCGTGACGATTATGAATATATATTATATAAGCTGGTTTTTAGATTGTGAATCTCTTTTCTTCTTTGCATCTGTGTGCAGGATGGGTTATGCATACAATATTAGTTGCGAAAGCTTCTTTTACATGAGATGCAGGGTAATGGAAGGCTTGTTTAAGGTTCTTGTAGTTTTGTCGATAAACATCATAATCTGATGGAAAAAACAGAATATTCTCTGCATAAAGATTGCCTCTTCTCTGCTATGTTTTCATTTGGATTTTTTGATATACGCCTCCCGATCACATATACACACAGATATTACGCACCGACACACAAAAAAAATCACCTTCTCAGCTTCTTGCTTCTTTTTATTCTTTCGTTATGCAACATAATGCTCTCTTTTTTTTTTAGCTCCAGCTCAAAAATTTGCATATTTTTCTGTGTTTTTGAATGTTTCAAACGCCTTTCAGGAAGGCCAGAGCTTGTGCAGCCTGGTTGTGTCTTCGCACACACACTGCAAGAACACACTATAGATCGTGAGTTGTTCCTTACCGCTGCTACTTCGGTTTTTCTACCTTGTGCTGATTTGAATTCATCCTATAATGAGCTCGTCCAGCCCATAAACTCACCAAGCTGTCCACCCTCTGAAGCCATCACATTTAACCTATGGATGATGTACTTCAGCCTTGAGAAAGTGGAAAATTTAAAAAAGTTGTCTTTTTTCAGCGATTCTAAGCTTTCCTGGTCTGAGCATGATATACAGGTGTGGAAGGAAGGGCTGAAAAGGCTTATGGTATTGTCTGAAGTAGCCAGTGGGTACAAGAACCTTTCATTATTAATAGACGCTGAACAGAGCTATTTTCAGCCAGCTATAGATGATGCTGTATTAAAAGCCCAGCAAGCTTTCAATTCGTCGCGTGCTGTAGTCTACAACACCTATCAGGCATACAGGCGGTAGGGTGTTTTGAAGTAAAGATTGATAATCTGTATGTGAAGGGGAAGGATTTTTTTTATAAAAGTCGTTTTTCGCTTGTGTGTTTGAAAAATTGTTTCATTTCTGGCATATTCAATGAAAATCATGTTGAGACAGCAACAAACACACACATACAGTTTTATATGTTGCATTCTTCATCCACATTCAACACACATAATGTTAATACAGCAACACACACATATTGTCAGCCTGATATGGAGCGATTGCTTCCTACGACTAAATTTCTAGAGTACTTTCCCCATTTTTTTTGAGGAAGTTGAGATGAAAATGAGTTTCACTCTTTCATCTTCTTTTTTCATTGTATAAAGTTCAATTCAGTGGATTTTAGTAGCTAATATCTATAAGCTGCCTCTCCTACGCTTGCTCGACTGCTTTCTTTCTTGGAGATTATATAATCAAATATTTACATCGTATGTGTCTAGTATAGAGAAAATATACTTGAAGCTAGCCATAGAGCCTTTTGTTAGACACCTCTTGCCGTGAAGATAATCAGATATAGAAAGAAATTGTGAAATACGTGCAATAGAGGTTTAGCTGCTGTATTATGTTTTGAGTTTGTTGTGCTTCTCTTCTGCTGCCATTAATCGCACGGTTTTGTGTGTGCAGTGATTGCGTTTTTTTGTGCAATCAAAGAGTTTTTGGCGACGCCTTAATAGTATATTATTGAATGTTTTCTTCCTATTTCACGCGAATAGTAGGGGAGAAGGAGGAAAAGATTAAGCACAACTATGAAAGCATTGCATTTTTGAGGCATAAAAGCTAGATTTTTTGATAAATAATTTTCTTATATTCATCGAGATAGCTTGAACTACTAATCAATCCGTGTATAGACCAATTTGCATCAGATACATCAACTTTTCTAAGTGAAGAAGCTGCTTTTATAGCTTCAAATGGGTTTGTTTGTTGTGAAAAAGAGGTAGAAGGGTGGATTTTTTGATACCTTTATGGTTTCAAGCCTAGCAGCTTTATTTTAGGGAACTAGAACTTTAAGATGCTTGTGCCATACAAATTAAAGCTCCTCAAATTATTTAAATAGTTAAGCACAAGTGTGTTAGCTGGCATAACATGATGCGCACGAGAATTCCTTCTGAATATTTTTTGAGAATTTGCTCTTTCAGTAGTCTTGCAGTTTCCGTGCCTTTATGCGATACTTTTCCCCTAAAATGAGTGGGCTTCATCAAAGTACAGCAGCTTTACACACACACACACACGCACACTCTGGGAAAATACATACACAAATACACGCACTTGAGATATGAGACAACATTATGCTCTGATTGGTATCATCGTTTTATTCATTTGGTACTAAAATTAAAAAATGTTTCGCATGAATTTCTTTTGTTTTTCCCACTATAACATGAATACTGAGAATCTTGCCTTTGTGTGGTGTGCTTCGTAATTGCTGCGATTATCCTATACTCACTTGATTTCTTTGAAAGAACTTCATGAGATATTTTCCCGCTTGAATTTTACGCTAACCTTTGTTTGCAAATGCGAGCGTAACTGCACCCCTCCTCAGCACCATAAAAGTCTTTCACTTGATGTAGCTTCTAGAATTATACTCTAAATCAAAAAGCTTTCTCGTTTCTTAGGGAGACTTCATGTCATAATGAAAAATTAGCAAAGGATGTTATACCCTGCTTCATCTTCTCGCACTCTATTTTTTGCGCATATTCAGAGATGCTGAGAGTCGTGTTTTGGCTGATCTAAACACAGCAAGTTTGATGGGATATAAAGCTGGCCTGAAATTGGTAAGAGGCGCCTACCTCTCCTTGGAGCGCCAGCAAGCTGTTGAAATGGCAGGCCTTGATCCTATTAATCCGACTTTAAAGGAAACTCATCAATTGTACGACTCACTGGTGAAGATCTTGATAACAAAGTCCGATGCTGAGCTGCTATTAGGTATAAAAATGCCTAGATTTGATGAGGAATTTTCAGGAGTAAAATAATGGATTTTGATGAGATATCGCTGATGCTTTATTGCCTATGTTTCTTTGGCTTTGATAGAAGCACAGACTTGATTTTTGCAATAACTTTACGTAGAAAAAAAGCTGCATTGAGTACGTCAAAATCGTTAGACTTTATAGTATTAATATGTTTAGTATTATCTCCTGACTCTTTCATTTAAAAGGCTAGATTGATATGCTGTCTTTTTATGGGTTTTTTCTCTTTGAACTTTGACTTATGATGTCGACTTAAGAAAGATAAGCCAATTTTAATGCATGTGTGTGAATCAATTACTCTTTCTTTTGGAGAATCTTTACTTGCGAGAGAATACAAGGATACTGTTTTATTCTTTTGGGATGATGAGCTTGTGTGCGTTTCCGCTAAACTATGGGTAGCCGACTCGCTGGCTGATGACTGCACTGTCTTTTTTAATGTTTTCCTCCTTCAAAATCGGTGAAACTTTGCAGATTTAGGTATGATTTTGAAATGCAGATGAGCAGCATCTACTCTGTTTCAATTTTTCATTCGTCTGAGTATTCTAAGCTCATTTGGGTTTACCTCAACGGAGAGAATTGAGAAGCATTGAAGATAAAAATTTCAAAGGGATAAAATTTTTTTCAGTTTTTTTAGAGGGAAGGCAGCATAATAAGTAGCTATTTGAGACGACACACATGATGTAGAATTCAAAAAATAGATTCTCAAGCTTACTGTAAACTAATTTGCTTGCAAAAAATTGTCTAGATGCTTGCGTTGTGGTTTACTGAAAGCAAAGTTTAGGCTTGGAAGAAGAAGCAGCTTTTTTTAAAAAATTTTTAGCCTAACATGAATTTTTTTATATTATTAAACATACATTGAAAATCTTTCCAGGTAGTGAGAAGTCACACTTTTATAAAGTTGTTTTATGCTTATTTCAAAGTAATTCTCAAAATATTAGAGTTTCTTATTATGATTTTGCCGAATTCTGCTACTTTTATAGTTAGTTCCTATTTATTCCTCTAACGTTTGAATGATTTCCAGGCATTTTTTTCATAGATTCTACTGTGATTCGCTTACTTAACATGATCAGCTTGCCTAGCAATAGAGAATATCTTTTAAGGGCATATAGATGAAAATTCGCCGAAACTCCGCCTTTTATCTCAACTTTTCATACTTCTAATGTGTGTGCTGAGCTTCTCATATGTTATGATTCATACCGCTTTTTTTATGAGCAAAAAAACAGCCTAAACAGATAATCTTCACTATACTCCGTTCTTGACATTATTCCCTGGCTTCTATTAGGTTAACTTACAGGGACATAGTAATATGATTATTAAGGCTTCAAGCCTTTATTCTCGTTTTATTCGGAGTTTCTTGATTTTCGTAGCTTTTTTTTATTTTTTCTGCCTTCTTGTGATGAAGATGTCATCTCCTCTAGATCAGTCAGCGTGGTTCATTATACGATCAAATGCTCTTTCCTCTTATATTTTAAGATTTCTCAGTTTCTACTGATATTTTTTTATGGTTCTTTCTCCCAACAAGCTCATCTCAATTTCACTATTTTAAACACCTTTTTTTTGCTTTGTTTGTTTTAAATTGCTCTTCTAATTATACTTCTTTGCTTACCTTCTTGCTTTCCTTATTGCCTTCCTTGTTGCTTTCCTTCTTTGCTCTCCTTTTCCCATCCTCCATTTCGATTGTCTAGCGCCTCGTTGGAGTAATTTTTTTTTGAACATTCACCTATATCCTTTAAATAGGTACCCACAATGAAGAATCTATCAAGTTGGCGGTATCTATTATTGATGAGTTAAACGCACACTCTTCATCCTTGGGTACTAATAGATCCTCCACAGTATCATTTGGCCAGCTCTATGGCATGTGTGATCACGTGACATTCTCTTTAGAAAGCAAAGGTTATCGGGCCTTGAAGTATGTGCCTTATGGTTAGTATTGATTTGTGCGTTTAGCGTGTGCTATTGGTGATTTGGCGGAAAGATGAATTTTTTGTGTTGACTACTCTTAATACCTGTCTTGGAGGCAGTAAGGTGATAAGCTATGAGTTTTTTAAGCTTGCAGACTTTAGCAATGGAGAGATAGAGAGAGATAGATATATTATGGAAGATATTTAACCTATGAATTTGTCAAGTCTCGCCAAAATCTTTCTTAGAAAAGCGCTGTTCCTTCCGTCTTACTGAAATAAAAATTGCAACACGTACACGTTAGCGAGCGTTTTTTTGGAGTTTTCCTAGTAGGAGCCATATTCTAATTCAAAATTGATTGCCGAAAGGATTTCATAGAAAAATTAGAATCCAATCTGCTGAGATTCTTAGACCACCCAAGTGTTTATCTTGTATAAAATTAAGCTTTAAAGCTGTATATTATCCTGAGCTGCTTTATGATTTAGTATACCAAATAAGTGGGAAACCAATGTTGCTTCTTAGCTAGATTTGCAGCCTGTAATTTTAAGCAGAAATTTGGCTTTTGTGGTTCTCTGCCTTCTTAGAGCTTCAGGCTTTTTTTCTTTAATTTCGTAACGATAAAAAATCTCTCTCCGTTCAGTTCTTATCGTGTAAACCCCTGTCTCTTTCTGAGTTTATTTTTTTTTGTTGCGAGCCACTCTGATGAAAAAGGATTTAAAAATGCTATGAATTCCGAATTTTTAGCTGAATATCCAGTAAAAAGTATGAAGATACGATTTTTTCCCCATAAAGATGTTCATTCGCAGTAAAAAATTGTGGAAAAATCTTCAGTTATCATTCATGAAAGCTTTTGGAAAGTCATTTTGGATAGCAGTGGTGGAATATGCGGACGTTCTACATGTATGCTTCAGCTTTTGTGCCTCTTGCGCAATCTTCTCAGTACTCCGTCATAGGTATTGATGTTTTAGCACCATGTGATGATATGATAGTTGAGATGGAGCCTTATACGAAAATTGGCAGTTATAGCTGTAGGAGGCATAGTAAATGATAAATCTATTAGAATAGAACAAAGAAATGTTTTTAGTGAATTTGTCTGTGTGTTTCTTCCTGTAACCATTCCTGCACTTAATTCTGCTCCCTCGTGTAGTTGTATGTTTTTTGATAATTACTAGCGTGTGCTAGGCTTCAGATATCTCATTTATGAAAGTTGCTCTTGACTGCATTGTGATTCTGTTGGTATTTCAGATCATTTTTGAGCTCTTGTACGCCCAGCATGGCTTAACATCACTGTACATACATCGATACTCCTTTTTTAAGCACTTGCAGCTCCATTTGTCATTATTACGCGTATCGACTTTGAAAAAATAGGTTTATATGAAAATTCACAATTCGTAATCATGTGTACTATATTTTGCTGGGAAACATCCAAAATCCACATAAATAGAGTAGTTGTGGTACTATCGTTAATCGTTCTTTTCCCAGTGAAAGGGCTCTCCTTGTGTTTGAGCTTTATTGCAAACTCCTCATATGCTGCTACTTTATGTTTATATATCTTCCAGTAAAGCTTTGAGGATCCAACTAGGGGATCTTTAGTTTCAAGCGATAAAGTTTTTGAACACAAAACCACATAACAGCAAGCATAAAAGGATAGAAATCGTAGATAAAATAAGTTTTTTTTATGGTTCTAGTATCTCACTCGAGGACTCACGAGCTGCGTGAGTTCCCCTACGTGGTAGGCAATCCGTGAGAGTGTCACTGATGGCTTACGCCTTCCTGCTCTCTTTGATTTATCTAAACTCTTTGTGTTGGTCGGTGTTTTCTTTGTTTTTTGGTGTGTATGTATTAATGTTTTTTCGTCTACTTTGTAGAGTGCTCACAAAGTGTGAAATCTTACCCCTACAGTTTTCTCTTTAACCATCGTATTGCCGAGTTCTTCAATTCATTTTCAGGGCCAGTTAATAAGGTGCTTCCGTATTTGATTCGACGGGCTGAAGAAAACGCTTCCTTGTTGAATTCTTCACGTCGGGAGAGAGCCTTGATACATCAGGAAATCTTGAGAAGATTAAAAAAACCTTACGAGTACTTGAGGAGCTTTTTGATGATTATGCAATCTAAGTAGAAGCGATATCAAGCCCCCCAAAAACCCCTCCCCAATCTTCCTCAACTCTCATATTGCTGTCTTCAGATTTTATTGAGGAAAACTCTAATTTAAGTTTTTAGTATTTTCTTTAGCTGTTTATTTATTTCCGCACTTTATTCCGGAATAACTGCAAGATCCGCACTGCTAGACTATATGACTTACAAGTTTTGATGTATATATGTATGTATATGTATATAATCCCCCTGTTCTTAGGTTACTTTACAGCCCCAGGAACCGGCTCTTTGACGCTGATCGTAAAAATAATGTTAACTGCACAATTTTTCCTGCACTTTGCTCCTTTTTTCTTTTGTTGTGTTAAGTGTTTCTGCATAACAATATCCATTTAAGTTCTCAGATGCAATGCTGATATATGCAAAGTTGCTGTTACGGCATGTTTGCAAACTTCTCCTGACCTCTGTTTAGGGGTGAATTAATGGCATCTGCGGCTCTTGGTAGATTTTATGAATTGTATTGTTAAAGTTCATTGGTATTCTCTAATTGTTGCGAGAATTTTAGGTGGCGGGTTTTTGTATCTAATACTGAATAAGCGTAGGAAATTATCTCCACGTGACTTGTGTGTTTATCATTTTGTTGAACTGTTTTGAATATTCGTCCACTGAGGTGCTTTGCTAAGAAGCTTATTCATTCGTTAGTAAGGTAATTGCATATTATTTGTATCTAATTTTTTTCGAAAATTGAAATCATGATATATATTGTTTAGTGTTTACTCCCACGCTAAAGTTTTTGAGAGAATTTGCATCGTAAGTTATATAGTCTTTAACAATCACCCGCGAGCAGCCTAAATAGGATCCTCTTTGGGTGGATGCCGATATTGTTACTACTGGAGTGTAGGTGCTATACAGCCGTGGAAAAATATTAGTCGCACAGAATGCCTATATATACTAACCCCTCTTTCCCCAGGAGAACTGGAATCTTATTGGATGCAAAGACTGTGAGTTTCGTCTCAAGAGAACGAATCCACAAGACAAATTTCGCTACAATTAAAACTTTGGAAGTTGTTCCGATCCGAAGACTAATTTATACTCCACTCTATGTCATGATTTTTTGTACAAGCGTTGTCAAATTTACTTGGATAGATTGACGTTAGTATATTTCTTGCGTCTTTTGATGATTTTAGCTATTGACTTTGTTTTTCTGCAGTAAGCTAGAGCATCTATTATGATGCAACCTTGCACTCATTCATTTCGCAGGCTTCATTATAAAAATTGCTTTCATTGTGAAGTGAAGCATTTTGCTTTCATTGTGAAGTTGAGCGTTTTGCTTCGCTTTTTTGCTCTTGTTTGTATCTGTAGATATAGCTTATAACCTAGGTTCCACGATGGGTGGAATCCTTTGCTACTGAAGGTACTCCCCTTTATTTTTGTCTTTATCCACATTTCTTTCTGAGCTAGTTCTAATAATTGCTAATATATTTGCATGAAAAAAATTTTTTAAAGACTTTTTTATTATGACAGACCTTTTTGCTTTTTTGTTTTAAAGTCTAGCTAGTCCGCAAAATTTTTCAAGTATCCATATTTTTCTACCTTGTTTTCGTGCCTTTATATGCTTTTGAGTTGAAATTCCTTGTCGAAATTTAGCAGTGCTTGTTCAGTGGCAGCCTTCACTAGTGTGTGGGACTGTATGCATGGTAGCGTAGTAGTATTTAAGCTAACCTTCTGCATGATGGTTCTTCATGTTTTTTCTATTTGTTTTGTTTGTGTTATATTCGGAATAAGGCACAAGGTATCAAGGAACTATAGTCTTCTGGGCTGTTTCTCAGGAATATTCTGTTTTTTATGTTTTATATGAAGCTTCATAATATTTATAGAGGCTTCATCTTGATATCTTAGAACATACGAATTACATTCCTACCCAGAGCAGCGAGGCGTGTTCATTCCGATTCCTCGTTAAAAGACGAAGCTCCGGCTTGCTCGAGTAGGATAAGATGTTGTGACAACAGCAGAATTATCGATTTACTTGTATGGGTGATAGTAACTAGTGTAAGAGATTATACACTGCAAAAAATTTGTACGTTTGATATACTAACTTAAGCATTAATAACTCTCAATGGGACGGTGCAGGTGAAACGCTTGCTTACCAGGATATCTTAGACTGCAATATGGGGGGCTGGCGATGCTTTCAAATTTCCACCTTCAGTCAAGTACTAATTAAAAGCGCTGGCTCACCCCTATTTTTTTACAGGAGGTAAAAACGAGATCAGCAAGAGAATTGGTGACAACCAATGTGGTAAAAAATGTATTCTCTGTTTTATAGTAAATTCTGGCTTACCTCTTAGCACCTTGAGTGCCGTAAGTGCAGGCTCGATAGCTAGTTATGGTCCTATTGCCGCTTTTCGTGCATTAGCAAACTAAACTTTCCTCACCTTTTTGAAGCATATAACACAGCAGCAAAACTGAATGCGTGTCTATGGTTCTCATTAGATGGGGAAGAACTTTCTGTGTGCTACTGGATTATATTTGAACCCTAAAAAAAATAAAAGTGCCTTCATTATTTGATGATCAATATGATTCTAGAAACTGCTTTTCAGAAATTGATATTGGAGCAGGTGGTACTGAAAGCTACGACTCTCTGTAATGATCAAGTCTTGAAGGCAGCTTATTAGGCTGATACAAAACCAAATCGGCAGCCCATATCAAGGTGATAATTAGTTCTTTACCTCCGGAACGACCTGCCGCTATTGATCAGCCGCACGTACCTTAATAATGTATGATGAAATGTGCGTGTTTGGATGTCTTGCAGTACGGGGACTGATAGCTTGATCACCTATAACGAGGATAGTTCCCTATATAATATTTCTCAGAAATCTAGGGAAGGTACTGCGGCCTAAGGTAGATATTTTTTGCTTTAAATAGCAATTCCAGGTTGCGACCCGCCTTCCGTGTATGAGGCTGCAAGTCACTTACTACTCGATCATCCCTACCCCACAAACCTCTAATTGCAGCACTGCTAACTCATCGGTGAAATAGGATATATAAGCTCACACATATCTCAAGTCAAGCTCCGTAGTAACTGCTGTTTTAAGATGGTAGTATGACCAGAGAATGGCTGTACAGCTGGAGGATGGTAGCAGGACTGGATATATTTCAGTTAGCAAGAGTGAACCTTGTGTTTAAGCGTGAAATTAAGATACTAAACATTCTAAGTTTAGCAGAAAGATGGGAAAATCAAAATCGCATCTGGTCATTCAACAAACGGAAAAATATTTCACTTAGATTGTTGTAGAAGTTCAGTAGCCCCTTTCAGCAGAGGCTTCTAATTAAGGTTGGTAGCAAGCGGGAAGCGAAAGAAATTGGGAGAGTTTGTTATAGGCTTCAAAGGTGAAGTCTTGCTGCCGAGATGGACTATTTGCCTATGCAGAAATATCACGAATCAAGTCAGCACAATGGTGGCAGTAAATTCACAAAAAAAAATTAAGCCTCTATCTGGGCTCACTTTTATTAAGTCAAAAGACTGAGGATTGTATAATAAGCGGTAAGAGAGAAATATGAGGAATTTTTTATTATTCTGTATAAGAAAAATACCAAGTAGGCTATAGAACTCCGATGCCTAAGGCCTTTAACCTAGGTTTTTTTACTGAAATTCGTCATTAGCACCATAAATTCTGCCAATAAGGCCCAACTGACATCCGGGATAGCCACCTATGAAAAAAAACTACATACGCTACCGCAATTCGATTTTCCTTATGCTCAGTTTAGAGTTTCTACCATCATAGGAGCCCCTATCGGTATTGCAACAGCAGAAAATACACTACGAATGAAAGCACAACACGATTAAATTTAGCAGTTGAAATGAACGTTTTCATCAAAGTTTCCTTATCATATAAGCACTAAGTCAGCGCACACATTTTCCCAAGAATAAGTACAAATACTACAGATTCTGCTATGCGTATTAGGCATCTTAAAATTTATATAGTGGTACAGTGTCATAGTTAAAGATCCCTACATACGAATAGGCTAGAAGCACTAAAAATTCTACTTCTTCATGTAGAAGCTACATATCGCAGAGCTTCTAGGTAAGCAATCCACTATTCGAAACATCTTTGATATTGCAATTATCTACGTCACAGAAAAAAAGCGGAGCATACCTACTACGAGGCAACGCAAAGCCATTATTCATATGAATTCTTCCGCAGTATATCCATACAAAGCAGCAAATGTTAAAATGTGCGAAAAATCGTACATACCAAAGTAAAAAGACTCCGTAAGGTAAAAATTCCTTCAAAAAGAAAAAGCAGAGCCAAGAATCCCCTCAAGTAGGTAAAGTTTAATTTCTAAGATGTTGTAAGACGACTTGTTCTCTTTATTTCTTAATAAGCAAGCTTTTTCCATAAGCTATAATTGACAAAAAAACTATTATAGCACTATCAGATAGAGCGCTTTCAAATAAAATGCACAACTGCAGGCTGCTAAAATCATGGAGAAATACGCTAACAATGATAAAGAAAACAAAGCCTTAAAAAAATTAACTCAAAATTTACCTTTCAAAAATTAATCAGTGCAAGCATGGTGAGCTCTCCTAAGTTTAAGACAGATATATTCTACTGATAGTAAATAAAATTCATGACTAGATCTAGCCTAGATGGCATAAACTAAAGTGAAATGTTATTTCTAAAGCAGCGGGGAAAACTCAAATAATAGTTAAAGTTTCGCAAACATAAAAACTTAGACTTAAAAAAATAACAATCCATCAAATTTCATTCATATATCTAAACTTAGAGATAAGGGTAAATTTGTATTGAATCAGCTCTATAGTTAGCCTTTCAGCGCTATTCTTTAGATTTTTTGTTTACTTCAAACACATTCCAGGCAGCATTAAAAATTCCATTCGTGGGGGTACCACACTGACTACATTTTAAGCTCTTTTTGTAATGCTTAAAGGCACAACTTTCGCAAAAGTAATGCTTGCAAATTGTCACAACAGGAGCCATAGATTCCTCCCACTTTTTTTTGCAAATCAAGCAGGCAAAAGGAATTGTATCTTCTTCAGTGTCGGATAGAGAAGATGATGCATCAGATTCTGCTTCTTCCTCGTCATTATTACCATCTTCTGCATTTTTCAATCTTCGCGCTAATTTGAGCTTTTTTTGCTTCATACTTTCTTCCCATTCTTTCTCTAACTGCCATCCAGCCTTATAATCTGAACGGTCGTGAAGAAATTTGCAAGTATCACCAAAGCCACAATAACCTGTTTCTTTGTAATCCTTGCAAATCTCCGGGTTTAAATCAATCCTCAATGTAAGTCTGACATTGTCAGAACCCCTGACCGGTCCATACAACCCGGTATACTTTCCTGCAGCTACTGCACCCTCCCTACGATTTACAATTGGTTGGTACGCTCCAGAACCACGATAAACTTTTGACTCTAATTCTCCTGCCAGAATACTCCGACCTATCCGCTCGTTTCTCTCCAAAATAGAACGATGATCCAATGACTTAGGCGCGTCTACAGAATGGGAAGCCGTCGCCCTTTGGTCTGAATTAACTGTCTGAAATAGCAAAGTAACCATGAGTAATGTCCATATACAATACATAAGAGCATCAAAACCTAGAACATACGTATTGTACAAACTCAAAGGGACATGCAGAGCATTACGCGCACATTATGTAACAATTTAAGCCCTAAATACTTATCGCCGGATTGGCATTGTCAAAACTTGCCCAGCAGTTTTGATACCCAAATATATGCTGGCATCGCGAACTTGAAAGAAGAAAATTATCCGTCCATTTCATCGTATCTTACCAAGCCGCTGTGAGTCTTGTACGTATTCTGCAAAACATCGCTAGCATCCGCATCAAGACCAAGCTGTTCACCTATGTCCTTAGGGTGAGTAGTATCTGCCTTGCTAGACACGTTGAGCACTCCAACCTTCCTACGAGCCTTTGAAGGCTGTGTAATTCCTCCCAAACGATCCTCTTCATTCAAATTAGCACTGCCTGCACCGTCAGCTCCGTCAACTTCCGCTCCTTTACCTTCCTGCTGCTCATCTTCAGGATGAAGTTTTCGTTTTCGAACATTCGTTTGCACTCCACGCTTTGTAAACATCTCAATAAAAATAACTGCCAAATTAGTTGGCTTCTTTTCGTAACATCAAACAAGCTCTCCTGCAGAACATTGGCTACGCTACCCTCCGTTTTTGCTTGTTGCTAAGTCGCTGTAGCTTCGAGCCAGGGAGAAACCACGCAGTTAGTTACCTCGCCTTATATCCCCCGAATTATTTTCACGCAAAGGTCAATCTTCATTACCAGAACTAGTGTGCGTCATCCTAATAGGGAGCAGCTTATGCTTCATGTGAAGCATTTTTTTGCATCAGCAGAACTTGGGAAAACAAATCCATAATAGCTATATCCCTCAGACCAAAAAGTGGGACTATGAACTCCGGCTCAAAGGCATACAACACGTAATTAGAGAAACACGCTAAATAAGTATACACAACAAAAGATATGCTTTGTCCCTTCAACTATGCTTTATCTCCAAGGATTTCGAAACTTAAGTCTCGTATAATTCACTGCATTAGTTCGAATGGGTATGTACGGCATGCAGCGAGCGCGTCCAAGAGCTGACGGCTGACGGCTGATGGCACTACACACTTCCTACACTTTTGACTAAATACACCACAGCCCCGCAAGTCGAGCTACTGCACTTTAGACTAGCATGGGCGCTCTACGGACTTCTATAACCAATGTCCGAGAGCGAGCTCTTGAATTTGAGCGCTCAAGCTGGTTCCTATTCCTGGCGAAGGGGCAGCTTTCTCAATATTTCTCAGCAGTTGATTTCACTGAGAAGGAACTTCCCCTATTCAATTTTTATTCAGTCCGCATTTGCGTAGTCGAATACTACAAAAAGCTGTTAATCGCAGAAGCTCTTAAGCACAGCGTCAAAAATGTAAGGGATTAGCGCATGTTACTACTTCCACGAGGTGCATTCCCACCTAAATCTGGCCTCTTGCTGTCAAATAGAAACAGTGGGATGCCTTGCCAGCACGACTAGACGGAGCATCTTTATTTTCTGACAAAATGCTAAGCACAAGATATCAGCACCATGGAACATGGTTCATTTTGAAAAATTTCAGAAACTACTGACTTATGTTATTCCGGTTGTTTGGTCCATGAAGTGTTGCTAATCGCGAGAAAGAGAGCTTGATTGAGTATTCTTCTATTTCTATTACGGCGGTCACAGATGACATTGAAAAAGTAAAAATACTCAAATCTACACTTTCAAACGTTGCTAACACCGGTTGCCTGCTCCACACATCAAATCTAACACGGTGTAGGACATTGGGCGGGTCCACGAGAGTTTGGCAGTATGTTACCTGCAGGCTCCAAACTCCACCCAGCTTAGGAGTATTAGAAAACACAATAGTAAACGATATGAAACACATTATGTTTTCCTCAATTGTGGTAGTGTTTACTCCAAAGTTGCAATTTTTATATTCATGGAATAGGAACTTGCGAGCTGCATTACAAAGTAAGTAAGTAATATCATACATTAGCTTTTTATTATTTGCAGCAGCATTAAGCTCTACGAATTAGTTCCCCGCCATATACGTACACGACGACAAAGTACCACAGAGATATTTCGTGAATCAAAATTAAACATGAGTTTCACTTCCATAAATATCCTCTAGTCTGAACATACATTTTATTTTTTGAAACAAAATTAGCCGCACTACATACTGGAAGTAAGCATAACCGGTGGCTCTTAGCTAGCATGACTTTAGATTGGTTTTAGATAGTTAAGTGTTTATTTCAAATACTACAGCCGTAGTTCCGTTAGGTGAGCGGACTGCGAATGAGACCTTTCAAGTAATCCACTTGTAGATCTTTTATTACGCAAGGAGAGGTAACTATTTGATATCTTTTTATTATGTATATTACTAGCTACGTGAGGAATCAAGAGTGGACTGCATTCTATAGTAGCATCTAAAGATTATAACCGTGTGTATCTCTTGCTGGCTAATAAAGTCAGCTATATTATGGAAATTACCCCATGTGCGCATTGTGCTCTTATTAGTTCCTCTATTAACAGCGTCCTTGCATTCAGTTGAACGTATGATATGAGTGCAGAGTGAAGACCACAAGCGATGTACTATCTTTTTACTGCGTAAATTTACTCTATACATTAATAAATAAAAATTTTCTGTGGTAGTAGCACTTGAATCTTTTGTGAATTGAGCACTGGAGCAAGTTTCCGTATTGCCTACGAAGTCCCGTACGTTAGATTTGAAATATTTGTAGCCCATCACAATTCAGAAAAAATTTTAGCCTGTTTGAATAAAATTCCATAAGGATTAAAAGTAGTACCAACTTAGAGGCTTACCAATCGTCTATTTCCCTAGCATTCCTGCTGTAAAGTGTGACCACCATATTTTCGTGCAGATATAAAAAACAATAAGCCGTGAGTACGGTTTATAAGCTTGTTTACCCTCCTTTCCTATTTCCATCCTGTCTTGCAGTGTGATCGGTAGAAAAAGCCCATATTGTACAATAATACCTTATCATACGCAGTTCAGAACATTTGAAGTATAAAATTGATTGTGTATTGCTGCTTTCTCTTTCTAGAAACCGAGCTTTGCTGTTACCAGTACCCGCTGGTCGAAGGTTTAATATGTTTCTGGTTGCATACATTCGGGTGGCTAGACCAAGGAGATCAAGCTGCGTAGAAGCGATTTCTGGAAGAAGCGCCTCTAGCTACCAAAGTCCGTAGCCCATATGCCTAAACATGGTTTAGCGCTAATTAAAGTTTTTATAAGCACTGAAAGCACTTTGATGCTTACCTATCACTCCGCACGTTAAGATAATAAAACAACGTTTTACAGGAGTTTGCGGTATCTGTTTGTGCGATCTGCTTGTTGCCTGAGCACTTTAGATGTTTAACCTAGCTTTTACCAACCAGCTATCTTAAGAAAACCGTGCGCAACGCATTTATTGCATTCTTACACCATGAAACCTATTTTATTTAATGCTGTTAAATTCAGTCATAACATACCCGTCATAAACCTTCTGAGAGGTTTTCATTCGCATGTAAGCTATACATTTTGCTAGCAGCTACTGTCGCAAGCTAGAACCAACCAAAGTCAGCGCTTTCTACAAGAAAGATTTGCGTGACTTGCTGCGAATACACGGGTTCCCAGGAGGTTGAGTACACAATGAATCTTTTGTAGCATCTTTTGCAGTCTGCAAAAGCGGTTACCTCGTAGCGAGATGGCGTAGGGTTAAGATCGTAAACTACCCTGTAGCAGTGATGTTACTCTTGTACAAGCTGATATGTCAATGTTCACGAGCTACGTAATCGCTCATGGTAGGCATGATTTGAAAGTAAGCAGCACGCTGTACACATTTGGCTACATCACTTTCATTATAAACACACTTGGAGAGCCAAATAATCAGTGGGCTCTACACATTTATCTGCATTTCACACAGAAAACCTACGGCTACCGGCTACCATCTCTTGCACATGCTATGAGCAGGCTTGCCTTTCTTCATCGTAAAATTCCTGCTAATTAGTGAAGGGAGCTACTGAGATGTCTTCCTGCACCGTGCATCCCTAGTAATATGGCGACCCCTGGATTAGTTGGGTCGTACCCTATTCAATTTCCTTCGCCGTAAAAAACAGCGTTGTCTCAAGCAGCTCCACCAATGTGGATCCTTAGTGACGAGTTGATTATGTTGGAGATTCTCTCGAGGGACTAAAACTAGAAGCACAAACGCACAGACGCATAATGACACGTCAACTTGTCTTATTGAGTAAATTATTCCTCTAATCGCCGCTATGGAGTTACTCTTCCATTTTGCATAAAGAACGAATGTATAACTACGACAGCTTACTCAAAAGTTACTACTAGTTCATTTTACTTAACTGTTACACTCGATGCAGGCCCAGTGTATTTCCCAAATATTGGGCTTATTTCGAACCCCTTTGCACAAAAGTATCACCTCTCCTTGTTTTTTTTAGTCAGAATTTTGCATATTTGCACGAAGCGGCGGATAAGTTTGCAAGGTTATTAAAACAGGATTTATAATTTTAGTGTTTGCCTTGGTTCTGACTCGAGCTTTTGTTTAGTTTATGATATTCGTTTTAATGCACTCTACAGGTGGCTCCTCTGAGAAATGGTCGTTAGCTGCTTAAGTGAAGGTAGTAAAATTAATGGTTGTCAGTACTTATGTTGCAGCTTTTCAACTTACATATCGTCAGTAAGTTCTGCATTATCTATACTCCTTATCTTTTGCAATTACGGAGGCGCTGGAATCTCAAGTACGAAAGCTTTATTTTCGACGAGTTCTTGCATACATGCTGCTTAAGATTTTAAAAGGTGTACAATTTATATTTGCTGGTCCTTTAGTTATTAATTTCTTGTTTCTTTGTTGAGCCAGTTTGTGATATACTGTCTAAGGCCCTGTTTGCTGCATAATTTTTCCTTTACACTTTTATTTATGCCACAGGGGATATTCTTTTCATTTTCGACCCATCAACGCTAGTTTGTCCCTGCAGTCTTCATCTTGTGATAATATCAAAAACTTGGGTAACGTTAAAGGGCAGTGATCCTCTGAATTTTTTTTTACTGGCCTTTTTAAGTTGTTACAAAAATTTCCATGGCTCAATATGCATCACAAATTTATGAGTATGAAATGCTGAAAATAATAACCAAATCTACTAGCATGAATCTAGCAAGATATGTTTTCATTTGACCCTTGATGTTCACCACGATATGCTACTATTTGATCGATTTTTACACAGAAGGCACTAGTCTTCACATATTATTTGCACTGTGGTAGTTTTTACTATTACTGGATTTTGAGAACTCAGGATATACGCTTTATTTGTTTTTCAGTTATATGTTTTAGCAGTGTGACTTCACTCGAGCGATTAGATTATCGGCTGTAAGTCTTTCTTCTCTTGTGCAAGTAATACCACATCTACGATTATTGTGTAGCAAACTTTTTGACTTTTTTGATCGCACAATATTTAACTTCAACCTAATGGTTTTTGGCGGAAAATAATGCTTGTCCTATTTGAATGATTTGTCCCTTTTTTTGCTGAAACAACCAATTTATTGGAGTGAGCTGTCTTGGGCGGAGCTGATTCTGATTCGGTATATGATTTTTCATCAAGAACTTACGACGTTTCTATATACTTTTATAAGTGCTGGTATTTCCTGCGGAAAAAATTGTATTTCTCTTCTCAGGCAAGCGCACAAGTTATTTTTTGCTTTCACGCCTAGCCTTGTTTCTCAGAGTTATGCTGTATTTATGCGGTTTTCTTAGAAGAATATCTACGAGAAAGGAGTTGTAGACGTGAAGGTACCTTTGAAATTGTTACTTTTTTTTTGTGCACTAAAAACTCCAAGCTTAATTTGTTTTGTCTATTGCAACGGTTGCTGATCTAATGCCTGAATTCTTTTGCTATTATTGTATCAGATTCTTGACAACCCTTTTTTGTATTCGGGGATACTCATACTTTGTAGTTTTATACTTATCGAAATTTTATGAGGTTTTACACTGCTTGTGTGTACGCGTGCCTTAGAGCACTTAAATTCGAATGCAGTTCTTACAATCCACTCTGCTAAGGTAAAAAAATCTTTTTAAACATACTCGCATATTTTTTGGTAATGATATTTAACTTAATGTTATAGTTGATCTCCTCCGTTATCATTGATGCAAATTCTGCAGTGGCTGATCTTACTTTTCATTTGAGATAATTTTTTCGTAGTAACTATTTGTTTTGCTACGATTTTGTGTTTTTCTCCTTTTTTTTGCTTTCTCGGAGTACTTTTTGTGTTTTGCTGTGTTTTAGGATCGACAATGTGATTGATCATCCTGGTTTTGTTTGATGTTATTGTCTAAAAGTTCTCTTGGAAAAGCAAGCTTTTTTCTTAATGATTTGCGTTATAACCTGCTATTTCCAGGTCTTCAAGCGAAATAAGTGTTGAACTCGTGATCTTTACCCACGCATATACCCAACGGCAACTGTTAAGAACGTGCTCAGCAGCAGCTCGGAGAGATGAGTGAGCATTCCTATCATAGTTTCTTTACTGCTTGTTTATGCGTTCACCTCTGAAAAAGACTTGTAGATCGAGTGGGCTGCTTGGCTATATAGGAGGCCTCCTTTTGCCATTGTGCAATGCTTGTGGCTTCAAAAGAACCTGCTTCACCCTTTACTATGGCTCAGGACACAATACGCCTTCAAGGCTTGTATACTAAAATGAATGTATATTTAATATTTCAAGTAACATACATGCATTTTTGTTAGCTTTGAGTTCACTCATGAGGAGGAATGATGATGGCAGCTTGTGGCTGTACTTTGGTTTTAAGAGCAAGTGTACCTACTTGTTGCCTAAGGCTGTTAATAGATATGCTCTTATTTTTTTCGTATGCTTAACGCTATTTCATGGAAAAATTGCATATCGAGAAAGGGGACGAAATAATTTAAATAAAGCTCTTAGAAATGGTCTTCCAATGGTTATTAAAAATTAGATAATACCACCATTAATTACTACTACCGGGTGAAATTTAAGATATTCAGCTTTCATTCACAGGCTTCCCTGGTATCACTGAAGTTTGATGAGAGACTAGTATGTTAATATTCTCCGGGTTGATGCCGTAGCTTTTTGATTTGCTTCACTTTCTATGTGATATAATTAATTTAGATATTCAAGCTAAATCTCTCTTTTCGTGTGTGTTGCTACTCCACCACCCTCTCTCCTCCAAATATCTCTCTCTTTTCGTGTGTATATCGAGGATTAGTTTATATAACTGTTTAATAGATTTAGGAAGCTTTAAATAGCTTGGACGTTAAGCCTATGTGCTTATTTTTTGACGAGTTCGTGAATGATTTTTTTCACATTGTCGAAGCATTGGGGTTTTATGGGGTTTCTATCTCTCCTGGAATCTTCACATTTTAATTTGCCTCTCTCCCTAGCTTGGATTCTTTCATTTGTTCTCTTAAAAAGTAGTTACGTAAAAAATTTCAGAAATCAACGATATTAGTAAAATCATTTTGTATGTTGTTTCAACTTTTCCTTCCTCTTTTTTGATTTTCACCTTTATAACTTTTATCTTGTTCATGAAGCACATACCACGTTTTTATCACACTTTGGATATTCTCGATGCTGCCTCTCCTTGCTCAGCTGGTTCTGTGATTTCTTTTACTCTATTTTTTTTCTCTTTGTTATCTTTTGGTGTTGGTATGGGGGCTCGAATTAACTTTGCTGTTTAGACTGTTGTAAATTTTCCGTGTATCAATCTCAAAGAGCAGTATATAGATATATTTGAATTCCTTTGCCTTCCAGGTGACATTAATATCAGATTCATTCGGAATGTTAAGGGAAAACTTTATAGATGGTGGAAGGATTTGCTGAGGGATTTCCAGCAGCAAACACTTCCAAGAAGTAGTTTTCTTTATGATGTTTACGGCCCGCTATATTCTTCTGTTTTATGCCTTGTAATTGGTTTTATTTTTATTTTTTTAGGTGAGTTAGTATGGCGAGTGCATCTCGAATGTTTGGGCTGTTTTTACTTTTTTTAACTCCAAGATCTATCTTGTGAATTTTTTTCGATTCATTTTCTTCAGCTTACTGAATTTTTGCTTTTTTGTAAACTTTCTCAAGATTCTATAGAGTAAGAACCTTCCATAGAATATGCAGGCTTTAGTATTTGGATTGATATTTGAAGTGTTAAGATTTATGGTGTCTAGCATATTGATTTTAGTTCTGATTTTTTTTTCTCTTGGTGCGTTTTTCACTATTTTTTTTTGGTGCTTTTCATTGCACAGCTTTTAATCTTTAAGCCTCTGAGTTTTCTAGCCAGTCTCAAAAAATGTAATGATGACCTACCTTTTTTTTAAGTTTTCATATCTTTTTGCTTCTATTGAGCTGCTCGATACCCGAAATTATCTTCATTATACCGCTTCTGTGTTGCTCTTTCACGCTTCAGAAGATCACGCAACCCTCTACACTTTTTCAGAAAAAGTTTTGTTTTTGCCTCCCTCCTTTATTTTTGTCCTTTTTTTATTACCCCCAAGGCATAGTCTACTCCGTCGTCATGGCCAGTTCAAAAGACTATACGATAGCATATAACTCAAAGCTTGGTTCCCCATTCGTCCTTGAGTTTGACACTGATGAAGCTATGGCCAGTCCAGTGTATGTTTTTTATGAACTTCGCAATTTCTATGCGAATACAAGAAACTATGTCAGGGATGCTCCTTCTTATGTTTACTCGGACAACTCTTGTGCCGGTGTGTTTCGCTTGGTTTCCGCTATTGAAGATATTTTATGGACTTTTTTTATAGCAAATTTTAATGCTCAACCTGGAAGACAATTATATTTCTACTTACTCCATAGAAGTTAGAGTTTTTAGTGGTAAAAATGATGAATTTATATTTCACGTTAACTGCTGACTCTGCAGATTTGTTACGATGCAGTGATACCCATGATAAATGCCGTCTCTTTTACAAGATGCTTGAGCTCATATATGCGTTTTTGAAGAAGACACTGTACTAAGTGAAAGCGCCTTTTCTAGCCTGAAGTCTAAATATTGTGACAATTTGAACAGCGAATCGATGTGTAAGATTATGCCGAAGCACCATTATTACAAGCAAGCTATCGCAGCTTCGTTGTTTTCACTTTTTACGCATACAAAGCAATGTATATGCCATAATTTTAAGATTTTACTATAAAGGATACCATCTTCTTCAAATGAATACCAACTTGATAAGTTGCAATTTTTCCACACTTCATAGGCTAGAGATACCTCACTTTGAGGGCAATTATTTTATGCAAGTGTATGTGTTCAATTGCGAGGGCCTTCACTACCTGCCTATTCAAATTCGAAGCTTTAATAAAAGTGTCTTTCATAGAATTCACTGTTTGTTTCACTGTGAAGGCTATGTGTGCTGCTGTTCCCATAAAAAATGCCTACAGCTCTTATTTTCGCCATCTCGGTGGCATTAGCGGTTATTTTTTTGAAGATGCTATTTTGTGAATAGCTGATCTTAGGATAACATCCTTTATGAAAAGGAGGAATTCTAAAAAAATGTTAGCTTACGCTTGGGTGCGCCTTCATTCTTCGTCATTGATAATATAGAGGCTATTTCTATAGTTGTTAAGTAAGCTTATTAGGGGATTTATTTTCGCGCTCATGTTGCTTTCCATCTTGCAGCTATGACCAAGAAGGAGCAAGGCTTTGATCTTCGTTTGGTGAATGATGTTATCACACTACCTGAACTTTATGAAGATATTTTAACTACTGAACTTGACGATAATGGGAGTAATACTTTATATCCATGCGGATTGGCTAGCGTCTCGATTTTCAACGATGAGTTTGATATATCTGAAGATTTAGCTGGAGATAAAGTATATAGCCTGGATAAGAGTATCCCTGGATCAAAATTTGATATGCTAATATTCTTAGTAAGTGGAATGGAAAGTAGTGTTGACCTTTTTGTAGATATAAGAGTTTTTTCTGCATATTTATGAGCAGGCTAAGGATCTAGTTCTTTTTGTTGACATGGCGATCTTACCTAGATCTCTAGCATCCATGGGTTGATGAACTGCTTCAAATGATCTTATTGATGAGATTCTGAGCTTCTATGCGTGGTAGTAGCGACATAAAGCATTAAATCTACGGCAAGGCTTAAAAAGATAATAGTTTTTTTACCGAAAAATCCAGTAAGCGACTTGATAACAGTACGTGCTTTAAAATGGGAAAAAACGGTACTATTATTCTAATGCTGAATATTTTTCTTTTAGAAATAGGATTGCTAAGGTACTGATTGCTTCTATAAACTTTTTTTTAACACACGCACATGTTTTAAATCTGGATTCTCCCTGTTGATGAAAGAATACACTTTTATAATTTTTGGATTTAAAAATCTTTGTGCTCATCCGTTATTAGTACTATCAGCCAATTTATGAATTTGCCCTTCTACGGTAACAAAAATAGCAAAGCATCAGTGTGCTCTCATGCCATTTCAATAGATGTGTCTTTAGTGTCAGTGTATATGCACCACTATCATAAAGTTGCTGAATTGCATTCAGGTTGATTTTTATGGCTTTATAGCTTGAATGTTTCGAGCTAGTAGCGTTTTGTCTTTGTTAGTGTATACGTAGCTCCACATTGGAGGGTCATTTCTTTGAATTTCGTTGATTTTGCCATGTTTAACCTCTAAGTTTCGGAGCTGGCCGTTATCACCTGCATATTCATTATCTTCTGCCAAGTGTGGAAATCGAGGAAAGTGCCAGAAGCTTCCTTGAGGAGTATTGCTACCTTGATTGCACTCCCTTGAAAGCATTTTTTGTGCTAATGCAGCTAGCGCTGCCGGTATCTTATGAATCTTTGCTGCCAAATTCAATTTAAATCTTCCTCTGACTGCTTCCCTTTTATCGTGAGCCTCTCCCTCATCCATCCAAAATCTCATCCTGCATCATGCCGTCTATGTCGTTTTTTCTTGCTCGCTATGCATTTTTTTTAAGGACTAAAACCTCGTGTTGTAACAGCTAGAATTGGAGCACCTGGCATTATTTTCTTATGAATTTGATAAACACATATAGCGCGATATCATCGTGTATTTTACTTAAGTTGAAAAAAGAAAAGAAGCATCGCCTTGATTCAGATTGCAGGTGAAGGAAGTTTGGGAAATATTCGATATAATGTGATAATGTTTTACTATTTTTTTACCGATTGATACTGATAGTCTTTTGGCAGCCTGAAGCGTACGCTTTGGAACTCCATATGCCGGTATTATGCTGTGCTAGTATAAATACCTATTCTGCAAACCATCTGCTGCCTTCTCAGAATAAGAATTCCACGTACGCTGATGTTCATCCATGGTATCTAACGCATATGCCGGCTTATAGAGTGTGGCTGCAGCCTCCTTTTCTTCCTTCATTCCGAAGGTATTATGGCAGAATAGATGAGGAAGTACCAGCAGGAAAGCATTATCTTCTTTTGAAATCGAACCGTGAGTTACTAGCGAATCAAGCAGTACGAGATAGAATCTGAATTTACCGTTTCTTTCGTATTATATCCTTCAGAGACTTTTTTATCTGCTTTTGGAATTAAAGTTTGTTGCGAACCTGATTTTATGTTGTTGCTATTCAATTTGGCTAGTAATCATGTATGCAAAAAGTATGTTTTTTTGGGCTTTTTCTTGTTTTTAATTTGGTTTGCTGCACATTTTCCTGTTATACTTCATCTATTTGTAAGTTTTTTCACGTTTTTCACCTTGAATACGGGATTTTGGGACAATTGAAATGCCATGAATCCTGGAGTTTTAGCTAGATATCCAGTAAATCATATGTAAATATGAGTTTTTGATGGATCATTTCAATTTGAATATTCAGATTCTCTTTCAGTTTCTCTCGTAATACAGATAGAGTTTTTTATTTTAATCACTTTTTTTTCTGCTCTACTCCTGGTTGCAAAGTCTATTTTTAGTTCTCTCCTTATTGTGAAGCATAGCATGCTTTGTCAGCTTTCATAGAGCGTATGGCTTTATTTTTTGTATGGCAGCTTCGGGTGCTGGTTTCTTTTCATAATATCAAAATATGGTAGCTTTGGGTGCTGGTTTATCCTGATAAGATCAATATATGGTAGTTTCTCTACGTGGATTTATCCTGTTTAACATATGACAGTGTGATGATGCTGAGCTCTTTTCGCTACAGGTTGCTACTTCATAAGATTTTTTCTAATCCGGTTGAATAGCTTAAGCCATCTCATCGTTTATGCATAATTTCGCTAACTTTTTTCTGTTTAAACGAAATTTATGAGTTTTTTCTAAATGCTGTGCATCACTTTGGTAGTTGCCTACCTTTTTTTTGTAAAAATAGCACACACTGCTTGGGAGTAACTAGTTATTTTGTTGGTCGCTGCGTCTCTTAACTGCTGCTTGGAGATTTGGGTATTTGTCGGTACCCCTATGCCTTATTTTTTGAATGGTAAATGCTGCTTTCTTTGTAATGCTTGATTAGTAAATTTTGCTGCTAATGTTTTTACGTTTAAATGAAATTATTTTTATGTTTAAATGAAATTATTTTTATGTTTAAATACCTTCTCTAGTGTTATTTGCAGTAGTAAACCTGTGGAGCTGATGTGTGTCTGCAACCTTGAAGCAAGTTTGCTTGTGTATACTCTCTTTTCTTTCTTTCAGTCTGGCCAGCCGAAGCTTGGGGAGCTTCAAAGTTTGTTACACTATCCACTATTACCACTTTTGGCACGCGTAACACCCCTTTTCTGGTGACTCAGTATGTTATTGGTACTTTCTACTCTTTTTTTTTCAATCAATAGTAGCACCCATACTCGCGTGATATGGCTTTTACGCCTATTTTTTCATTTGAATGATGTAATATTTCGACTGTAAAGATTGATCTTTAATCTAGCATTCGAACTTATGCAGCTTATTATATGGTGCATCTTGTGTGCGAAGTAAATTTTCAAGCGGAGGTGTTTATGGTTTAATTAGTGTTGTCTTTTTCTTCAGTTTGATCCACACACCCACAAAAATACAGCTATTCTTTTACATTCTTGAGCACTAATTGCCTTTGTCGAAAAATTTGTTGTTAGATATAAATCAATGTTGTTTAAGACCTTATTATGATTACTTTAAGCCTTAAAGCACGCCAAGTTAAGTGCGTTCATTTTGCTTTCTTTATGAAGGTTGTCGCGTATTTGTGATTTTTAAGAAGGCTTTTTTGGTGTATAAATTTGTGTGCACGAAATGAATTGAGCCTGGCGTGCTATCAGAAAATATATGGGAAAGTTTTCCTCCTTTTTCGGTGGCGTTTTATGTGCATATTTTTTTACATGAACTGAATATTCTGATCCCCTAGAAAAATTTTATCTCCGTTAATATGAGTTATGGTATATACTCACGAAGTATCTGTTGTTTTAGTTTACAGCTTGGTCATTATATATGGGCTACTGCTCGCTCGATTGTTTTTCATGTGGTTAAGGGAGCCCCTAGTTAATTTTTTATTTTCTTGAGGGCGTAACTTAGTGATGTGAATATCTTGTCCTGCCCTTTATTTTGGAAGGTTCTGATTCTGCTTTTTTAGCGTTTTAATTTGTTTTCTGCAGGTGTAATTTCGCTGCTTTGTGGCTGTTATTTTATTGTGATTGGCCGGTACTGTAAACGGAGGCTTGGACCAGCATGTAGGTGGCACATACTGAATTTTGGCGCTTTTTAAGGGATAGTTCTACTTTGCTTCTGCTCTTTTTTGATATCTAATCTCTTTGAGAATGATAAAGTTTTGTTATTAATGCAGATTTGGCTTTTTGGCATCATGTGCGATTTTTTCTGTCGCTTTGTATTGCTGTCATTCCTGTTTTCTTCGAATAGTCCTTTTTTTAGTTTGATATTGCTGGCCTTGCTTATGAAAGTGACCCGTATTGCGTTATAGTTATAACCCTGTCTCTGTGCTGTTGGACTAATGGCTTCTGCAATTTGCTTTTTCAGCTTCTAATTGCTATTTTTTACGCTTATTGCTAACAAGAGACGCCTGTTTTCTTTTGATTACTAGCAAGCCAGTGACACGAATCCATGTGCGTGTTTTCGTCATTGTGATTCATTATCATCGCTTACCTTGGATTCCACATGTTTTGAGATCTTGTATTTTTTTCAAGTTTCATAGCAACGTATATACAGTTTTTATCCCCCTGTTTTTTACTTGAAACCTTAAAGGCTTTGCTGAGCTGAAGTGCCACGTTGAATAACTTCTTTTTCGCTAAATTTCTTTATTCCTATGTCCTCATTATATTTTTTTTTCTACTTTAAGCCGTTGCAAGCTATTTTTTTATAACTAGATAGTGTGCACACGAATCACTGGATAATCTTCTTTATTTGTCATACCTGCATGTATAACTTTTTGCAATCTTTAATGTGCCGTCATTCATCTCACGAGGATGTAAAATTAATCTACCCCTTAGCCTGGCTTCAATTTGTTTTTTAGTCAAGTACATGACGGTTAAGGAGCTCTTCTTTGAAATTGAAACCCTTTGTAAGTTTTCAGGGGGCTTAAGGGAGTACGCATGTTTTTATGCAGTAGCTTCATGTATTTTAGAGGGGTTCAGCACCTTTTTTATTAAAGTTTCAGTAAAAATTTCCAACCTTGATTAACGAACCCTTTTCGACTGCTTCAAATTGTCTTTCCTAAATCTGGTATGAATGAAATTTGATGTTTTTCATTGCTTTTGTTTCTAAAAGAGATATCTTTGGGCGATATTGGTACTATCCGTCTCAAAATTGTTTGTGAAGCAGGCCTATTTCAAGGTTCTTCGTTGTAATTATCGTTCAACTCAGCTTAGTGCCTGCGTAAGTTGCGTAAGCACTTATGTACTGTACCTTCATGGTTATGAATTTGCCGCTTTAAACTAAGAGAATTTGATTTTTAGAATACATTTGATCTGCAATGTACCTGAATTTTCGGTATATAGAAGCTTATCAATATCTCTCCTGTAGCAAAAAAAGTTTAATTACAGGTCCTGGGTTATTTTACGCTGATAGAGGTAATTATAACTCTGCGGATAGTCTTTAACTTATTTTCCTTTTTTTGCTAAAAGAAGGATTTAATGCTTTATGCTGACATATAGATGTACTTGCCTGTATGTTCAAGGTGGGTTTTTTGTTTAATTTACGTGAAATTAGAGGTGTGGCCTGCGCCTAAGACTTAGTACAACTCTTCATTAAGTGAAGAAAAACCTGTGTGCATGCTGCTTTTATGCTTTATTTTAGAACTATTTTTGAATAATAGCTTTGATTTATTTTTGTGCTACACGGAACAAAATCATATCGTAATAATATGCCATCTAGCGGAAGAAATGAGACTTTTTAAAATGTTTAGTTTGAGTTATTCACCGTCTATGCCTATTTTATGGTGGGGAACTGCTTGCTTTCATACTAGTTTTTACTTCAAAGTCTTAGGGGTGTTACTGTTACCTTTTCCAGCAGTAATTTACTACCTTCTATTTATCAACCGATGTATATTCCCTGCCTCACGTTTGTTTTTGCTTTTGAATTCTACCAGGAAAACAATTAGTAGCGCTTAAAATTCTATGAAAAAACTTTTGCTTGTTGATGCACTTGATTTTTATACCTGTTTCAACTAGAATGCTTTAGTTTGACTTACAATTCAGCGGACATGGTAATTGCGGGACATCTATTAGATATTTTAACTATGGGAAGTTCTTTCTCTTATTTTCTATACTCGGAAGCGTACAACAAGTAAAACTAAAGCCTTGTGCATATTTCTTTATAGGTATAAATATATATACGCTCTTTCTGTTTTTCTTTGTCATAGCTTTATATTCATGGGGTTTGAACTTCTTCATAGATGAATGCCTACATTTTATCAATCTTAGTTTTTGTTTTTAGAGTTTTTTTGGACCATAATCTACCAGTGGGATCCATGTGGATATATTTATTGTGGGAATCACTTATCGGGAAGAATTATAACTATATTTCTGTGTAAACTAGACCATCAGAGACAGTGAGGTTCTGAAGTTTCCTAGCCCTACGTCTCTTTTGAAATGGGCTGCAAGTTTCACTTGATTATGATTGAGGAAAGCTTCAACTAGCGACCCTTTCTTTGTATTTCTATCTTCCCTTTTCTAGAAGATTGTTTCTTAAGACAAGAGAATTGAACTGGTTCGGACTTTAAGAGCCTTTGAGGTAGACCGCCACAATTGAAATGCTATCGAAATCTGTTGGGTTTGAAATATAGAAAATCCCAAATTAATTTGCATTCTCGTTAATTATCTTTTTCGACGGTGATGGAAGTCGACACTTTGGATGAGTCTTGCTTGGCAGCATTGTATGTTATATATCTAGGGTGCACCCTGCAAAGCAATCTATAATAGATGCCTTGTTGAGCAAGGTTTGTTTCGCTCTAAAAATTGTTTAAAGATGATTTAGAGCTCTAAAAAAGGTCGCCATATTTTAAGTCCAAATCCGTAAGCAATTTTGTTCTTATCTCTCAGCTATGTGCTAATTTCTACGAATAATGCAGCAGTTGAGTGAATAACATCATCTAGGCACTGATTGAGTTAATTTCAGTATTTGATTTATTTAGTTTCCCGCGATAGTTAGCATTAAAAAAACCTTAGCCATTGATTCTAATATCATCTGCTTTTTACGTGATAAAGTTACCAGCTGCGGCGTTACCTTTTTATGTTTCTTTAAGCTTCTTTCATTATACGCCTAAATGCTTAATTTTGGCCTAGGTAAATCTACGGATTGCTAGCATCCGTAGTTTCTTCAGACTTGCTTATCTTTTCTTTAATGATGAAGCTTAAGCATGAACATACTGAAAATTAGCGAATTTATCTGGATTTATGCAGATAATTGCTTGCTATTTACAGGTCGCTTTTAACCGAGTCTTTTATTGTTTTAAAATTTCTTTATCCTCTTTAGCTACGTTAGGAGCTCGATACTATATCTGAGAATGTAGCACTCAACACACTGGTAAAGTGTTGCACGCTATACTTCGTTGTCCAACTTTATTGCCAATCCGCGCCTCTTTCAAGAAATTTGCTAACACTTTGTTCTTGAAGGAGTGTCCTACATTTCAAGAAATAGACTTTCACTGTTATATCATATTTTACTGGCTTCCGCCTAAGCTAGCGCTAGCTCAAGTAATATGTACTGTCGAAAGTGCCTTAGCAAGTCCGACTGCAGTGATTACCAGTGCATGATGAGTGTGTTACAGACTGGCACTCACACACTTTAAAGTGGTACCTTTTTATCGTGCTCTTCATCTTAAGCATTTTCTGTGGGAGACCTAAAGCTGGAAACGCACAGGGAACATAGGGCTCAACGCACAATGTATTAGTTGCTAGCCTAGATAATGATTCATATTCCACAGGCATTATTGAAGTAAAGTTCTGTCACCAGCTACCCCCCCATGATTACCGCAGCGTAACGATTGGGCTAAATTTGAAAGTCACATTCTTCAAGTTTGGCAGTGGCGGATCTTGTTAAAACAACAAATGAGAGTCAATAATTCCCCAATGCTATAGCCATGTAGTTCGTAGAGTGTTATAATGGTCACCATTACGAATAGTCACTTCTTGTAACAAATGGGCTCGTTCTAAAAGTGGGAAATATGTGTCTTTCAAACGACAGTATCAAATTTCACAAATAAGCCGCCCCGCAGTCTTAATGTGTGAGATTTTTGATTGAATTAATCCCATGATACGGTGCAAGTTTTCCCAATATGCTTCAATCTATGCTATATGAATCAGAAGCTCCAGTATAATTAGTACGTACTGACGCAGCGTCAATGCTGGCCACGGTCATGCATGTTTACGTCACGCTCTTGTAAGTACTTCTTGTGCCTGAATGTCTGCAAGACCCAACATAGCATTGCTGGCGACCGAGCGTCTGAATTAATATCACTTTACTATGAATTCAATCCCTGAAATACGGTTTGCTGTGTTGAGTCCGAATATAGGGCTGCTGACTGCTGCTATAGTAGTAAAGTACAATATATAACTACTGCTTCGCTACAAAGCGTAGTTTCATAGGAAATGCCTTATTAATCGGTATGCAGTTTCTTAAACCTTTATTAAGGCACGAATTTAGGGTGGCGAAAAATCCTTGTTGGATTGCACGTACCACGAATGAAAATTAATGAAATGTGAGGTGTAAAGTGTGGATGCCTTTTTTTAATGCAAATGAATCAGGTGTAAAGGATATGCAGGCTAATTGGGCGCATAGTTGGAAAATAAATTGACCGGTCACTCCGGGATAAAGTTACCGAAAAGTTTGCGCATGTTATGCAGCATTCACTGTAATTACACTCAGCGCAACATGAAACTGTCATTACTGGACCCTCGCCCATCTTGAATTTTTGCTTTTTATTGTATTCTTTTCAAATTTTCTTGCTACGAAGTGATATTTTCTGCTATGATCAGTTGGACTAGTGTATCTTAGAATTATATCACATAAAGCCATGTGTGGCTAATTCAAGAAGGAAAAGCGCACATGAAGATTGATATTATTTGTCTTCCAATGAGAAACGCTTAATGAAGTTGCAAAGACCTTCGATAGTCGTTGGACTCCTTGCCCAAAGGCTTTTTCCCAGTTAACCGAATTACCGCCCGCAGTGAGGCTTACTGCCTGGTGTAAGATGGAGTTCAGGTGCACCGAAGACATCAGCTTGGGGCGGAATTTCACAATCAGCTCCACCAAGTAATACCGCTTGAAAAATATTACATACTTTGGTTTCCTCTCAAGAAAAAGTTAACACTACTGTTGCCATTAGATAATGGCAGGAAACAGGGCGGAAAAAATATGCCTAATGCAAATTCATGTTGAAAAACTATCCCTGCTTCCCACTTTCATAGTATTGCTCCTACAATAAAAAGCTTACTCAATCATTAGCAAGTACTATTATCACTTCGTAAGTACGAAGAAGTTATAGCTGCAATTTTTTTTCAACCACAGTACCGCTCACATAGGTCTGCTGCTCGCCATATGATAGTTCCCATGCAATTTCTCTCCTATGCATTCGTATACCTGCGGAACATGCTATGCAGCTCGCTCGTAGGTCGCAGCTTCGCAAGAAGGACTTGGAAGAGGTATCCCTCAGCAACGTGCTCGGGGATGATGTACCGATTTCGCAAAATGTAGATAGCATCTCAAGAGAAAATACTACTCAAACAAAATGGTATGCGTGTATTTCCCTAACACCACATTCCTACTGATGCTTTGATTATAGCGGAATAAAGCGAGCGCTAACGAGTGGAATAGAAGCTCATGAAGGTAAGCCTGATGTATTTTTCATACATGCAGCGCCATCGCATTAAAAATTGCAGTAAGGTATAGTATTTTTAACTGCGCAATTCCATACTATAAACCGGCTTTTTCAATAGGCATAGTTTAAAACAAGTAAAAATGGAACTATTTTTTTCAAATTGTAGCCTTTATCTTCTAAATAATCCGAAACATTTTTCTGGCATAAAATATTCCCCATAAAGAACCCGGTGAAAGCCACTAAGCAAAGCTGCATTAGGCACTGCATAAGATGAAACTAAGCATGAGACTAGTTTTCTCACACCATTTTGGTAGAAGTGTGAAGCGCAGCTCTCAGGGTGCACGTTGTTTGCTATAAACAGCTAGATGCAATCTTGGCCTTCTACAGGAAAACAGTACTTGAAAACATACAGTAATCAATTGGAGTAGCAAAAGCTCTGTTCATGGAAGCTAGGACTTGCGCAGAAGCTTAAAACCTGCGGGGCCTCCGAGTCACCTGTTTTGGGCTACTTCCTTCTATGATCACAATAATTAAAAAACATGCTACACATGCGATAAATACATGTTAAAAGAAGGACCTAGAGATAAAGCAAACAGCACCAAAACATTTTTATCATGTTTAGTGACAGTCCAATATGATGCGTGCGCGATATTATGGAAGCATGTACTATCTGCGTATTATGAGTCACTTTCAGGTAGTTTTGGAGCTATGTATCTCAAGAGAACTATACTCATCCTTCAATGATAGGTTATCACCATGGCGAAAAAATTCCAAAGGTCTTGGAGATCCGAAATTATACATTTTCCGAGTGTAATGCACAATCGAACGAGCTATACGAAATACTCCGGAAAGCACAAACCATCGAAGAAAACGAGGAAAATATTACCCTAAAGAGGCAAATTAATATTCTTTTGGAAGCAGAAAAAAGGTATAGCACTGTTGATTTTATAATTTATTTGGTATATAAGCTTAAAGTACCCATGTAATAATCTGATTTCAAGCTAATGATGAGTGCAGTCACGGATACACTAGTTTTAGAAGTCCAAGCGGCTGTAATTACTGCTGAAAAGCTAAGAGCCATGCTTGACCTCTAGATAAAGGAAGAGCACTATAATATGTACTTATAGCTTATTATATCAGGTTGTAGCCTCTCCATTTTTTTGATACAACGTCTTTATTTACAATGGCTACCTTGGGATATATTGATATATTTCCCAGAGGATGTTCAAAGCTACAACTTTTCTACGCATTATTCTGGTGTTACTGTCGAGCACATATATTTTTGAATCAAAGAAAAGATGCTAGTTATTCATTTTAAGGTGCTGATGCTTTCTATTCCTTAATTTTTAAAATGCTCTTGTAAAATTTGGCACCGTAACTATGAAGCATGAAAATTTTACTGAGGCAACTAGATGCTAAACCATGCAAACAATGAAGGATTCGGCTAGTTTATCTAGTTATAAACGACGACCATTAAGGTTTGTAACAGCTGGAAGATTTTTTATTCATGAAATTCCGAGTTTCAAGAAAATAAAATAGCACTAATTCTTTTGGTGTACTTGAGCAGCAGCGTAGTCCTCTTAAGGGCTAGCTTAATTGAGCAGTGTACCTTCTAAAAAATGTTTTTTTGCTTACCATGACACTCAATGAACGAGTGAGATATCTAGTAGGCAATGATATACGCAACAAAAACATAATGGAGACTCAGAGGACTGCGCAAAAAAAAAATAGTTAATGTGAAAAATGACCAGTTTTCTGAAACGATTTTTACAATGAGCAAATGTAATTTTTAATAACAAGCTTGTATACTATGAATGCTAGTCTACCCTCCCATACCGATTTAATACTTTTTTACTTTGCAGAAACAACGAATGCTTTGATAGCATCACCTCTCAAGCTATCAAAAATGTGGAGCAAACTAAGGAATTGCAGAAGAAAATAAAATTAGTAGGCAAAACCATTGCTAGCTATGATATCCCCCGTTATATATATTCGTGATTCCGTTAATTCGCAGTTGGAAGATTCTGAGACAGACCTCCTTTTAAGCATGGTCGATGTAGAATGTGCCGCAATATTGGCTTTCGAATCAAAAATATCTATAGAATTACAACGCTTTGTAGAGGAAAATTTCGAAATTTTGCTTGACTACGACACGTTGGCCACTGCTGATGACATCTAACATAAATCTTCGAAAAAAATTTGTGGTTTTTTCAAAATTTTTACCATAGCAGTATGTAAATTTAAATGAAATGGTATGTATTCATGGAATATATGGGAGACAAGAAAGTAAAAATTACTAATGTCATGCTTCAAATAATCTATCATCAATAGTGACTTAGGAGAGCAGTTCCTAACCGTCTTACGGGGAAGACAAGAATTTTTTTCTGACAGCAGCTATGCTATCTCTTAGGCTGAAGCTTCAGTCTATGAATTATGCACAAGATGAAAACTGCAGAAAAAAAAAGAACTAGTGAGCCTCGCATCCTCAAAAAAACACGTTGGAGTTGTAGCTGCTGGATTAATTATTTGTCATGTTATTGCAATAGCATGACAGAATCTCAGCGCACAATCAATCCGTTCAGCACAGCGCAAGAAGCATCGCATTTAAGCGTAGAACTTCACTTCCATTAAACATTGAATCTAAAACTAAGGAGCTCTATATTATGTGAAATTTATCCGAGTATTTCTAGAACTTGCAGCTATTGTGGTGCTTGAATCAATATAATGTGAATCCAACCTAGGTACGTTGCCTGATGAAATAAAGCTAATCTGGATGGAGAAATCGAATGAAAATCTGGCTACAGTTGAGTATTCCTGTGACGATGGAACATAGTCTAGCACTGGCCACGAAGTTTAAGGCTTCCAAGACCATTTACATGGGTTTTCAAGGCAAGTTGATTGCTGAACAAGATATATTAGGTACTCTTTATTCGAGGTATCTAGTGTCCACCAAGTAATTTTACCTATAGCAATCATGCGGTAAGTCTAAATAAAATGTGCTGCCATGTACGGGAGAGAAAGCGGATAACTTAGAAAAAAATTTTATACTGAGGTTTTTACATAATGCAGATGGGTTTAGTTCAATATTTCCTGAGATTGCATCTCAAACCTTTTTTTCAAGCTGAAAAAAAAAGGTATAAATTGTGCGCTTGTCATTACTGTGCCCCTCAAGCTGAACATGGGATTTTTTCTGCTTGATATCTTAAATGATCCAAAATGAATGTGAGAATCTCGATAGCTAGATTCCATCAAGCTCTACCTATTTCAATGCAGAAGGATATGATCTCAAGAAAATTAGCAGGGAAATACTTCCTTCAAAACTGAAAAAAAAACTTTCTATGTTGCAGGAATAGCGAAGAAACAGTGAGTCCACAAAAAAATTTGAAGCTCACTAAATCAAGGTATATAGCATCACAGTCAGTTTGTTTCTCTCAGCTTGTGCCTGTAGAAGGTTTCTTCATTTCAAATTTCGCGAATGCGGCAATGAAGAAGCATGCTTCCTACACCTATGAAAAGACCCACTATACTCACTTAGCGAGCGAATAGTTCAAGCCTCGCAACTACATGGGGATACCTTAAAGCATGCAACCTTTCTTCTGTATCTCCTCCTAACTTTTTGTATTTGAATTATTGCTATGCTACCGTACTTACTAGCTTTGTATAAAAAGTGATTTAAACGGATTAGCCTACTGCAGGTCTTTTCCGGTTGCCAATGTAGCAGCTCAGTGATTTTGACAGGCGCGTGCACGGTAAGCCGAAGTGAACGCAATGGCATGCGCGACACGGAGTGCCAAAAAAATGTCCGCCTTGTACCACCCGTTTTTGTAGGGTTGCTCACATGGGTAAACGAGGGTGGCAACCTGTTTAATTTTACCTTCATATAACGTAGGTCATTCGTTTCTAACTGTTATGCACCGCAAGCACTTGTAGCTGCATACAAAAGTAAAGCTAGATGTAATACTTGGGTATTGGCTCGGCAGTGAATTACACAAATCCGATGGGCGCTGCCTTTGCAAGAAAGATCCTCCTTGTGAGCCTCTTGAATATGCATGCGGTTTTACACTGTGTGTTTTGGCAAGCTCCTAAATTTGGGCATTTATAGTGTAATCTTTTGGACTTTGCAGGCTGATTGTACCAAAAAAGGTTTGCGATATATAAAACTTTGAACTGCTCAATTGATGCCGTGGCTGCGGATTTGACTGTGGAACTTTTCTAAGTGTGCTGTAGATGCGAGAATGACTTGAAGGCTGTGAAGATATATATTTAAAGTAGGAGATTCAATCTATTTTTGTCATTGATGTGATATTTTTCAACTTTTTTTTCACATCGATGTGATCTTGCTGTGTGTTCTTTGACTGAGTTTTTTTCCTGTTTGATACTGTGGAATTTGCTGTGTGCCGTTGGATTGAGCTATTTTTAGTTGCTGAATTCCCTGCATCTTTGAGCATGGTCAGGTTGCTTTTTTTTTTGTCTGCTATCGAAGATTCTTGAAATGCAAATTTTAGCCTATCGGCTGAAGCATTGTGACTCTAATATGTACTCTACACACATTTCTGCGTTTGAAAGCCTTAGCGTATCAATTTGTTTCCCTGGGATTTTTGCTGCTGTAGTTACCTCTTTGCAAAAGTATGCCCGTGGTCAAGTCAATGGCCTACGTTTTCAGCATAATTTATCAACTTTTGCTTATCTGATTGTGTGCTTTAGAAAATTAGAGTTCAACTCATTGATTTTGAGTCATAAACTTCCTTTGATGCTGATATGATTAGTGCCTTTAATCCTAAGCAGCAAATCAGAATAAAATTGTGTGGTGTGTGGTGGCGGAGACGCAATGTAAGCTTCTGAAGTTTTCAGATACAAATAGCGCAATATTCGAAGGACCTTTTTTGATAAAAAAGTGGGCTTGCTATGTGGTATTTGTTAGTAACTTCCAAGCATGATCAATATCTTAGAGCGTTGATTGCACACATGCTATTGTTCCTTTGGTGATTGCCAGCTTCATTATGCCATTTGCATTACCAATATATTTTTTTGCAGTGTTTATACTCTAATTTCATTAAAAGATTCCAGGCGTGATATACGCCGGTGATTGGTGTGATGTGTGTTAAATCTTATGCGGACGCACCAATTTTGTGCGTTAAATCTTATGCAGACACGACAAGTTTGTGTGTTAAATTTTGTATGGATGATTCTATACTCCAAAATACGTCATGATCTCCATTTAAAAGCCCATCTTCTAAATTTCAATCCATCAACACACTTAATATTCTTTCTAGCTCACTCACACCTACACGTACACCACCTAGACGTTATGTAAGTTCTTGGCTTTCAGAAATTATAAAACCAAAAAAGAATTATAATCTCTGCTTTTTTTTGATAATTTTTTACTGCAGTCATTTCCTTTTAATAGTGTTTAGGCATGTCAGTGATTGTTCATTGATAAGCGTTTCATTTTATAAGCTTTATTTGAGTGGTACAAATAACTTGATATTGTGAATAATAATTTAATATATATTAAGATAAACAGGCGTATATTTAGTATTGTATTCCATATAAAACCTAACTATATAATATCTTTTTTGTACGAAAATCAATAGTATATTATTGTGGAAGCATCAAATCTGAATACAAAGCAGCTCTTTTAGGAAGATATAAAATTAGATTTAATTTGAGTTCCATTTGTAAATTTTTTTCCAGATAATACGCCAATTCCAATTTGCAGCCTTTGATTGAGATTATGTGCTTCGTTTTTAAGCTTCATTTTACTTGTATTAAATGAAACAAAATAAAATAATATTTAAAAAAGCTCACCTCATCGTTTTTTAATTTTCTAAAAAAGATCAAGTATATTTTGTGTGTGTTTGGTGTGCATTTTTTTTATGTTATGTCGACTTCTCATTGTCTAAGCAGCAGAGAGTTAAGCTTGATATCACTTGGTTTTCCCAGAAACTTACGCCTCATCTTTTTGCCATATAGAAGCTTTTTGGTAACTTTTTTTATGTGTTTGCACACTTTTTTGCTTGTCTATTTCATATATTGGAATGCTTCATACGGCAGACAGCCCATGTATTATAGCAATTAAAAAAACGTGTCTTTTTTAGGAAAACACTGCAGAGATCACTCACGTTCTGCTGCATAGAATTCTTGAGGTTTCTCGCAAATATCACTCGTAAAGTAGATTTGTTAGTGTTATTAGGAAGTGTGCCTATCTCTATATATGATTCTTCCTCCTTTTCAATCATTGAACACTCAAATTAAATTGCTTCTGATATGTTTGAGAGCTGGTGCACTTGGCTCCTACCTAGAGGGTTGTTTCTAACCTCTGCTTTTTCCTCTCATTCTCAGCTTTTAGTTGCCTTGAAGTGCGGGATTTGTTTGAGACGTATCGCCCATGTATTCTAAAAACTCAGCATTACCTTTCCCTCCACCATTTACCCCACTGTGCAATCATTCCTCTAGGACAACCCCCACGGGAAGATTTAATCCTTCCCCTAATCCTTCCTCTAGTAGTTCTAGTTTTGCGCGTGGGGTCCCACCTCCACCACCACCGCTTGAAGATATAGCTGTTGACTATAGGAATGGAAATTCGAGTCGCACAGGTTTTCAGGGGGCTAGAAAACCCGGTCAAGCCCCCCCTCCGCCTCCCGAAGGTCCAAATGTAGGTAGCAACTATTTAGCTGCGGGCAGCGTTAGCTCATTATCGCTTTCTCCAATACAGGGAGCTGTCCATAGCAAATTTGAGCAGGTTTCTCCCGCTGGGTTACCTCCCTCAGAGTACGATATTAGTAAAGGGGAAGCGTACGTGGGTTACTTTGCGCAAAGTGGTTCTGGCAGCATCAATCCTAGATCCATGCCAATGTTGGCATCGAATACTTTGGGTGGAAATGGAAACTCTGCTAGCAGTAGTGGCGCCCTGGGCAATTCTCTTCGAGGCAGTACCACCCTTGGACCGAACAGTACCCCCTCTTCAGCGCAACTTCTGCAGATGGGTAACTCACTAGTATCCCAGTCTCATGCTGGAAGTCCCCCTAGCCCTTCATTTTCTTATGGAGGGAATGCTATGTCCACACGTATTAGTTCTGCTCCTACGAAGTTCGATTCACTGGGTCCGTATTCACCTACTGGCAACATGAGCATTCGAGCTGGTGGTACTCCTCCTGGAGCTCTTCCTCCTCCCGCTGTGATTCATCCACTTTTAGGTGGTTCTGGCGTAGGAGAGGCTTCTATGAATAGTGTGCCTTCTCTTTATTCTCCCGAATCGCCGGCTGGTCCGTCGCAGATATCTGATTCTTCTTTGCTGGTAAAATTGTCGCCTGGAGGAGTGCAGTCCCCTATTGAGCCTTGTGTGCATGGAGGACCTGTTTTTGTTTCTGGGGATATGTCTTCAAGTTCGTCAAATGTTGCTTATGCTCTTTCACATTCATCACCGTCTTCAAATGTTGCTTTTAGTCATCCTCATTCATCACCGTCTTTCATGGACTCGAAGTCATTCTCAATGTCTAACCCTCCTTCCAGCAGTCCTGCCATCATATATCCCACTGGAGGGCACCCACACATGCAAACTCGTGGCCCTGCACAATTTTCTGATAAAAATGCTAATCAATCAGTGCTCGATCAAGGAACATACCCACAACCTACTCGTGCTGCTCTTTCAAGCCCTTCAAACTTTCAATATTCACCTGGCACTTCAGTATTATCATCATATAACCATCAGCCGCTACGAGGCCCACAGCACGCTGGTGGTCTGGCTGCTGAGTCTCATACTTCACCTTCACCTTCAAGAGGCTTATGGGGTTCAGTTGTAAGTTTTGAGGAAACTAATAATCGCTCTGTCCATTCAGGAAGTGAGTCTTCAAGTGGAACTATCCTCGGTGGGGAGGACTGTGGATCTTCTGTATATCTTGGCAGAAATTTGGATTCAAACGTAGGTGTAGCTCAATACAGAGTGAGTCGTGCTGCTTCCTCTTCTATATCCCCTCAAAATAGCCGTTTTGCAAGCTCAAATCTAGGCTCTTCAGCGATTAGAAATCCCCGTCCTGCCATTGTAGTTCCTCATGGCGTAAGTTGGGGACCTGGTGGTAGTGCTATTGGATCAGCAGCTGGTCTCGCTAATAACCCTATTCAAAACTCTGCTTCCATGGATAAATTTATGCCTCCTTCTGGTGGCGTAGAAAAGATAGGTTTTGGTGCTCCTTTCCCAGGTTAGGGATGGCAGGATTTAGCGTCATTTTTAGTTTTAGAGGCTTTTTTATGTGCAATAGGAAGGTGTCTAGGTTGATGGTTTTAATGCTCTATGAAATTTGTACTAGAAAGGCTCTGCTTAAAATGTCTTTAATTGCTGCAGGAAATTCAAGTCTTGTAGCTATTGTAGTTGGTTATTTTTGTGTAATGATGAGTGTGAAGATTATCTGTTTGATGAGTGTGAAGATAATCTGCTTTATAAATAGATAGCCAACAACTGCTGTATACACACTAAAACGTCTGCTTTTCTTCAATATGTTTTCGCTTGATTCTCGATGAAATTTTCATTGTTTTTGATGTTTTTTTCTTAAAATATCTTCCAGGTTATCATCATAATATCCCTCCCTTTGGGTTTTTGCCTCCAAACAAAGCTGTTGCAGATCTTGGCACAAACTCATCACAAGTTAGATATTCATCTGCCGGTGCAGCTGCTTATGATCCTTTCATAGGAAGTATGCATGCTTTGTCAGCTGATCATGACGAAGATCGTAGCAGAAGCCAGTTATTGCCGCAAAACCCGAACATTTTCGGAACCCAGTCATCTTCAGCAGATGCTCAACTTATGGAAGGTTTCTCGAATGGCCCTCCAAGCAATTCTCAACCTGATGGTTCTATGGTGGTTGACAGGATGATGATGCGTGGTGGAGATTCTCAGAATCATAGCGATTTGATGAACCCTGTAGCCACCTTGTTAAATGAACAAAAAGGTAGATCTATAGAGGGCTATATATATCTAATATACCTGCATAATTGTATTATAGCTTTTATTTTTAGAGGCCGAAAATTCCGGTAAAGAGGTGTGTGTGTGTGTGTCTATCTATTCACCTGGTGGTTCTTTTAGTTCTGGGTTTTGCTGCATATGATACTATGCAATATATTCAGCATAAAGTATGGTGGGCTTTGCTTTCTTCTTGAATGGATGTGTTAAATGAGGTTGGTTTAAGATTCTTGTAGTTTGTGTGAGTGTGTGGGGTGTTCGTGAAGCTATCGAGGAATGTTATAGCTTGAGATTGCTGGTGGAGTGCTGATGATGAAGGCGAAATATCTAGTTTTTGTGCAGCGAAATTTCAGTTTCTTCAAAAAAAGTAGTTTTCAGCAACGTGGGTTGTTTTAACGATAATTGAAGCTCGTAATATTCTCGCGGAATGCTGCGATGTGTTATTAGTGTGTTAGCTCACCTTAATCAGACTCTCTGGGATTTTCTCTCTACCAAATCACTTTTCTTTTCCGCTTTTAAATTTATAGTGTGTTAGTGTATGTTGATTCACTTTGATCAGACTCTCTGGGGTTTTCTCTCCTCTAAATCACTTTTCTTTTCCCTTGTAACACTCCTTTTGCTATTTTCGTTGGAGAATTCTCATGCACACAGTTTGTTTCTTTGCCTACCGTCCTGTCATGCAGTTTATATATTGAGTACCTAGTTTTTGGTAGCATTCTTCATGCTTTTTTCGCATATTTCTGCTTCTAATTTGCTTTTCTTTTTGGTGTTCTGGCTGAGTGTGTTGGGAAATAGTAGAGTAAATTGCAGCACTTAGTTGCTCACTGCTTCTAATATCATACAAATTTCCGATTGCTTTCTCCAAAGCTGTGCAATAGTCATCTGTCCAAAATTTTCATCAATAGCATTTGCTTCCTTCCATGGTTATATATGATAGCTAGGAAGGCTAGGTTTGTTGATGGTAGTGTGTGTGTTGAGTGTAGTGCTTGTTTTGCTCTTTGAAGGCATTTCTTTCAAACAATCGGCGTTTTTATTTGTAAGTAGGTAGAAAGTTTTTGTTTAATTGAATCACTATGTTAACAGCGTCTTAAGCAGCATTTTTCTTTTGTGGCTGGAGAGAGTATATAGATACTATGTAAACTGAATGTAGAGATATTAGATGAGCAATACGTTAACTGAAGCTACAGAGAAAGAATATATATGTAAAAGCAATCTTCACTAAAGCTAGAGAGAGAATATATAACTACTATGTTAATAAAATGTCTTTCACGCTAGTTTATCACATGAGCACTCTGCATACGCAATCGCATAGTCTGATTATTTGGGTATTGTTTTTGGATGCATATAGGTATGGCTCGTGTGTTTGAGTCTCATCATCTCGGTTTGCTATAAAACTTGCTTTTCTTTGCTTTTTTGCCCTCTATTGAGGTGTGTTAATGTTATGTGGTTTCCTAGGCTTTATACATCGAATTCATCATGGAATTCTTCCTTCTTTTTACACACTTTATGCCGAGTGATTACCTCCTGCTTATCCTTTGTTTGTTTGAATTCTTCTTGAAGCTTCAAGTTTCATGTATTTTATTTGCATCTCCGTTTTACTTCAGCTCGAAGCATTACCTACAATCGGCTTGGCCCGTCTACTAGTTTTAGCAGCACATCCCCTGATGAAGCAGCCATGAATCAACAGCCACAGTCACAGCTACCACAGTCTCGTCTACCGCAAATTCAGCTTCAGAAAGAAAAGTCTATTGATCCAAAGAGACTTGAGGTATGTTGGCGAAAGGTTTTTGTGTGTGCAAAATTGAGTAGCGAAATTTTCGTTGTCACTGTTCAAACTTTAGCGTGAGATTAGACTGTAACGCAGGATATTACTGTACTATTATCATTCCTGTTTAACCGTGTGTGTACTAATGTATGGTTACGTGTGAGAATTTTCCATACTGAAAAGTCGGCTTCGTTGCTTTGCTTATGTGCTTAATTTTAGAGACTGTAACAAGAAAATACATAAATGAAGAAACTGCATAAATTATGGGCTTGCCTTTGTTATTTCCGCCTCTTCTGTATGTATTCCTGTCCAAATTTTCTCCTTTATAATGTATGTAAAGATGCTATTTATATCTTTTAATTATTTTTTGAAGATGTGGTTTTGATGTGATGAGCTTCGTGTGTACGTATACTAATATATCTTTGTTGCATTGATTAGAGCTATGCTTCATAGATGAGAACTTCAAACTTACAGATTTAAAAGCTTCTTATCGTAGAATTTTGTGTGTAAAAGTCGGTCTCTATTTTTTTTGAGATTCGTTTTCCCACTGAAAGCGCAAAGGAACGGCCGATTCGCACTTTTCTCTTCTTTGATTCGTATACTGTGGAATTTTTAGTGCTTGAAGCAGCTGACGTATGCGTATCTGGGATAAGTTTTTTATGAACTCTGCATTGCGATAGTATACTGTGTAACCTTTAAATTTCATTTAGACCTTTTCATCATTTCTCTTTAAATTATATTAAAAAACTCGTTTTTTTCCATTTTTTGAGTATTATTTATGTTTTTGAGCTCGCCATTCTGCTGATTTGTATCCTGCTGCTATGATACCATGATTTGTAGTAATTTGTTTTTCGCGTATTTTGCTCTCAAATTTTCACATGGAAAGTTTCATAATAAAGTTTGTATTAATGGATGTTTGCTGTAGTGTAAAGTGGAGTTTTCATGTTGATTTTCAACAAATTATGATATTTTTGCATGCAAAATGCTCATGTTTAATGAAATAAAACTCCTTGGGCAGGCCTCTAAAGTAGCTTCAAACTCTTTTTCTCGACTTTTTTTGCCTACTGTGCAGCTTATGAAGCAACTAACTCAATTGAATGCTATTAACGAGACTAACAATGCACACGGTGCAGAGTACTCATGGTACTACCTGGATTTACAGCAACAGGTTCAAACGAAAATACGTTTTTTCTTCTTCTTCTTCTTCTGGCCTTTTTTTACGTTCTTTTTAGAAAGAAATCTTCAACTCTTATCACGTTGCTTTTTTGACTGTATTTGAGAACCTTGTGTTTTGCAGGTAGTTTTGTGGTATAATTGTGTGTGGGGTTAAATTCGAATTCAATTACTGTTTGTGTGCTCATTAAGTCCTTGAGACTAGCAGATTTCCCTTTTTTCCGGCTTCTTTTTGCCAATTTTCTTACCATCTGCTTACCTAGATACTTTATGATATCTTCTTCTGGTGCTTTTTTCCATTACTGTTAAACTGATGAGATTTTCTTGATGCGCACGCACGATATCAATCATCATGTTGCTTCCATTTCTCAGAAACAGGGCCCCTTTAGTACCTTGTGTATGCTGCAATGGTTTGATGCTGGCTACTTCCAGGTTTGAAGATAGGCACTAGAGCAAATGAGTTTCTCCTATTCTTTCTAAATCTTCATTTTTTGTAGCATCTCTTCTTGTGTAGTGAAAATTTCACTATTTTGATTACTAGAAACAGCTAAACCATCTTTTAGGAGAGGATGATGTACTATGCCTGCTCGGAATACTTTCGTTTGTTGACTGTGGCGTTAGTTTGGGTGTTTTCCTCGTACTAAATGAGTGGAATTCTTATTCAACCAGCCTTTTCTCTTCTTCATCAGTAGGTTTATCTCAGTAGAAAAGTAGATTTTTGATTGTCAGGTTGCTATCGAATGGCTTCTTTTTGTGTAAGAAGGAATGAGAATTATATTACGCTTGTGTTTTTTTTTTGCGATATTAGGCGCCATTTTTTTGTATTGTTTTCGTTTTTTCGGATTGTTTTTTTGCCTACTTTAATAGTAGCGCTGTGAAATTATTCTATGACTAACACATTGGCATGAACTCTATGATTAGTGGCATGATGAAGCACGAATCAGCTGCAAATTAAGTAAGTTTATGAGCGATTTTAGAGGAATATTGAAGATTTTTTGAAGAAGTGATTTATATCGCACACACACGTTTTCTCGATCTAATCTGATAAGTTGTTTCTCTGCTTGAAGTCTCAAGTAGCACTAACTGTATTATAGTAACTCCGAGTATGAGTAACTGCCTCTGTGTGTGTGGTATAATAAGTATTGTTTAGCATATAGTAGCAGGGGTTTCAATATTTTGCTAGTTAAGCTTAAAAGGTATAAGTAGTGTTACCACGGATAACACTACTTCTCTATTTGTCTGCCAGACTTGTGTATTATTGAGCTCTATTTCTCTCCTAGTTTAGTGTGCTGGTATATTATTACTTGTTCCTGTAAGTGGTCAGCCTATTGATTTCTCTCAGTCTGACATTAAGCAGCACATACAAACAAATGTTATTTTGTTGGATTTACAGTGAATATGCTTCACTTTTTCTGCTTATGAACTGTATTTGAATGAACGTATAGCAACTCCCAAACTGGGAATTTCTCGGTGTAGCTACGCCATTCTGCTGATTTTAAATGTATGGGAAATCTGTTGTTCATCACCCAACTAGTCATAAGTGTGTTAAATGGTTATTAGTTATGTTTCTATGATCTGTAACTCTATGATTTAATCTTCATTCTACTTTATGCGTGTCACTGTGGTTTTTTACAACGAGCCATTAATGAGACGGTATGCTTAGGGAGCAAATGCTTCCCTTTCTATATAATATCCTGGAAAAATATGAATTTTTCCCTACAATCCAATCTACAGCCTTGTTGAACTGTACATACACTGCTTCCCACTGTTTTATCCCCTTATCTTCACTGAAGGTAGCCATTACGCTTTGCATGTTGTTTAACATTTTTTCATTGATTTTTTAATATGCTGCCCTTTTCATGTAAACTTTGCAGCCGGATACACCTCTTCGTAGGAGCGATGAGTCGACTTTTTCTCCGATCGACAATGGTAAGATATTTTTTGATTTGTGTGGTTGTGATTCTCACACATGCCGATACATACACGCTGAGAAACACACCAAAAAGCACCGAGAAACACGCACCAACAAACACGCACCGAGAAACATGCACCAACAAGTACACCCCAACACACACATTGAGATATGCTCATATAAATGTACAGTTGCTTCTTTGCGACGCTTCAGAGTTGTGTGTTACGCGAGCAGGAAATTTTTTTTGACAATCCTTGTGTTGTCTTCAGCGTGGAATTTTGCAGAATTTTTGCTTTTCAAGTGAAAACATGCGATTTTTTTTTCTATTATATTCTTTAGATATTTTATAAAAGCAGAAACTATTTGTATTAATTAACACTATAACCTGGTTGTTAAGTCGAAATGATTAGGGGTGGCATCTTTGCTGCTTCTTTCTAATATATGTTTTGTAATATTTGAATTTTCACACCTTTTAGCTTAGGAGATAAATAGGGGTGTTTGAATTTTTTACCCACACACACTCCATAGGTTTTCGCTTGTTTCTGGAACCTATGGAGTTTTTCTATAGCTATTCAGTGAATTATGCTCTTCCTATTGAATAGCTAAGTTGATCCAGTGCTTAGAGCTTGATGTGCTTTTTCTATATAATAGTAAAACTTTCAGGGAGGATTTTTCATTGAGAAATCTTTGCAATTTTGTAGGTACCAGGCTGGAAGCCACAGCAAAGAAGTTATTGTATGCTGCCAAGATCACATCCATAGTAAGTATAGCATCGCTTCAGCTGCTGTTGACTTTGCTTGTAGCTGTGTGTGTTACTGTTCAGTTCCTGCTGCTCAATGATGTATTCCAGGTTTTTCTGTGTGTGTGTTTCTTCAATTGATGAAAGTCGCTTCAGTCTCAGCTGCCATAATTTTGTGCAGAAAAGGATGTTTCTTGTGGTTTTCCTGTGTTAGAGAGTTACTTTTAGTTTTGGTTTTTGTGGCGTTTTCCTTTCTTTTTTTTTAAGGTGGCTATTTTGTCAGCACAAGTCTTCATCTTTATGTAAATCAAACTTCCTATGCTAGTGCTCTCTTGTTATGCTTTTTTTTTGAGTATTATTCTTCCATTTCTTTGTCTAGAAAATCCAAAGTTTTTTGGGCTTTATATGTCTATTGGTTTGGGTATATAGTTCTTGCTGTATCAAACCTTTATTCCAACTATATGGTTACCTCATATCTTGCTCCAATTTTCACTCTCCTTGTATTTTGCTATTGCCTTCAATGATGTTTCATGCACACAATGCAAGTGTGTATTTACGTGCAATTGGCGGTTTTTGGATGAATATTACTATGAAAGCTACAGGAGTTGTTTTTTCCTAATAAATCAGGTTTTGGCGATGATTGCAGAACATTTTATGTTTTTTTCAGCCTTTTTGAGTTGAATACGCTTATTCATATGAGATCTTCTAGACTTTGTGTGTATTTGAGAAGTCTTTGCTATGATTCACATCTCTGCCTGGTGCAATTTTGCTCGTAATCTCATTTCTTCGTATTGTCCTGCTTAAACAGATGGATTTCAGTTCAAATATTTATGATTCTTCGAGGAGTACGAAGTCTTCCTTGAAGCCGTAAGCGATTTTTTGTTCAAGCTTTCTCCATTTATGCCAGGGTTACTATACATGGTTTTGGTATTGAAATATTTCTACATCTTGGATGTTGTCGAGAAGGTTTTTTACTTCTTTTTCATATTTTTTAGTATTTTTGGCTTGCAAGTTATTGCTGAGAAGTTCTTGCTTCATTTTCGAGAATTTCAAAGTTTTTCAAATTGTTGACTTGAGTGGCGAGATATGTTTTTTTCACGTTTTTGAGTCTTTATGTTTCAGGTTTTTTAAGTCTTATTGATGAATTGTATGTGTAATTACATCTTTTTTAAACTCTTCCCACGATATATTCGCTTTATGTTTAGCAATGTGTGCAGTCTGAAGGTGTCGAAATTTTACTTTTTCGTTTGTTTTCAGGCTTCATGCGTGTGTTGTTCATCTTTTTTTTTGCCTTATTGTGTGTACTGGGATGGTTTTTTTAGGCTATCTTTGGAGGCCAAGGTTCACAATGCTCACATAGCTTTAGCTCCGCTATTCGATATGGCAAAAAAGGTTAGTTTAGATTTCTTTTTTTTTTAGAGGGTTTTGGCTTTTTAGGCTTTAATTGCAGCAGATGTTTTTAAGTTTTTTACTTCAGCGGCAAGTTTGTTTGGAATTCATGAATTTTGCGTATTTTCATGATGATTTATCGTTTTCTTAAATGTTGTTTCCTTGCCTATCTTAATCTTTTTTATCTCTACGTGAGGGTTTTCTACCAAAATTTTGAGTGTTTTATGCTCTAGGTTTGATGGCCTTGAATTTATTGTTAAAGTAGCACGTGGGCTATAAATACTTTTATAAAATTCTGTGTTAAATGATCTCTGTATATGCCTTGTAGTATGTGTGGAAATAATTCCAAATATATCCGATACTGAATTAGTTTAGATTTCTTGTCTTTTGCTTTTTATCGTTTATTTTGGGATAATCTTGTTGCGAAGAAAAATTCCTCAAAGCTTCCAATGAAACTCCTACATTTGATAGCTGGATGTCAAGGAATCATGTTCGTTTTAATTATATGCTTTGTACTGCAGTATCAGTTGATATGTTTTTTCTTCTTCTTTTGCTCAAGTGTGAATGCTTCAAAATTCATCAAAATTTCTGTTTTTTTTAGGTTTTCTACGTGAGAAGTTGGGATTTTGATGTTTTTGTGCAAAATTTGGTGTGCGATGTTTATTTTTTTTCGTTTTATTTTTGTTTTTGGACTACTTTTTATGAGCAGTTACTCTCTTTATTTAGTGCTTCAATGAAGCAAACACCGGTTAACCGTTATTGCTCGTAAAAATTTTAGGTTGCTAGGATTGTTTAGACATTTTATTGCGCAGCTGGTAGACTGCTTTGTTTTATAGCTTTAGTAGTGTTGCTATTGGTGAAGGTACGATTTTAAAAATTGTGATTGGAACTCCAGTGCTGAACTAGCAATAGGCGTCACCGTTTGTATGATTGTTTTTTGTTGGTCATTAGGGTGCTATAAGTCTCCAATAATAATCTGTTTTGTACTATTGCTCTTTTTTTTTATGTCAGCAGCAACAGAAGTCTATGCCGTTTGGTCCAGATGTTGTGAAGAGAAAAAAGGTCAACATCAATAAGTAGCCTTGTACTAGAGGGCTGCGTCTACTTGTTATTTTGATGCCTTTCATCAAGTGTGAATCTTGTTGAAAAGAGACAGTTTCTTTTTTACCGGAAAAGGCAATAATATCTTTGGAAGCTCGCCCATATGGTTACTTCTCTCTCTATTTTATTCTCTAGTATAAGGATATCCCCTTCGTAGCACACAAAACGCGCTCAATGCAATTGTTGCTCTTAATAGTGATTCGATGTTTTCATTGCTTTTGTAATCATAAAGTCTCATTGCTATTTTTTTCCCGGCTAAATTATAGAAAAGTAGAATATTCATATATAATGATAATATAGTCTGCATTGTAATTGGCGGATTAGTTTATGTTTTTGTAACTCATGCTGTTTTCGTTTCTGAAGAACCGAAACTTTCGCTTTGAATTTTTTCTACGCCTTTACATCTGTCGAAATTATTTTTGCAAACTTTGTTGATTTTTTCTTCGTTGAATGAGATTTGGGCGGAGCTTCTTGACTGCTTCACTAAAAAAAGGGATAAGTTATGCTTCAACGATACCTGCGGAGCTTTACTGCTTTTGCCATAATACCGCGTGATTTGGCATGCCAGGAATTTGGTTTTCGTTTAATTTTTATCAATGAGCGCAGAGGAATAGGAAAGAGGGGTGCATTATGTTGTGCACCTTTCAGCCCACTGTGATTCATAAAATTTGTAGTTACGGAAGAGCGGGGTTTTCTTTGTTTTGGTGGGTTTCAATTGCGGTAGTGATTTTAGTTTGTTTGGAAATTACCTCCAAACATTATTTTTGAGCGCTGCTTGCCTTGAATATCCTGCTGGAAGCGTATACGATAACTTTGAATGATTTTTTGGTGTCTTTAACGCAAAGAAATTTTGTTCAGGAGTCTTTTTAACGGATGTTTATCTATATTTACCGGGTTGCTGTGAAACAATATCAGCGCTATAATATTAACACACTGTGTTGACTAGCTTTGCTAATGCAATCAGTTAAAGTAGAGATATTTATACGATGTAGGTTATCGTTTAATTTCTCCTTTAGATTGCTGCTGTTAACCTTTAACTTTGGGTTATTCTTGCACTTATAGGTGGTGCAACGAGATACTTCCCAACCCAGACAAGCATCCTTTCATTAAAAAACGATCCTGCATTATAGCTGCTCTCTAGATATGTAGTCACCTTTTCATTTTTACCAGTTTTAGGTGACCGCATCGACGATTTTTACTGCTAATCAACCAAGACATGAAAAAAAATTCAAGATTTGTCAAGTACTAAATTGTTCGGTAAGGTGGAATCTCATGAAACTTAGAGATAAACACTTTATGACACCCCACAATATTTTCTTTACATCAATCTATTGCCAATTATGATGTGCCATAGCCATAATCGCTAGTGTTGCCAAAAGCTACCGAATTAAGCTTGCAAGAAGCGTAAACTTGAAGCTACCATCGGATGAAGGATTCACCTGGCATGCCTCTTCTGTATATACTTTATCAATTTGGAATACCTTAGTGGATTTTACAAAACTTGTAATTGCGGCACTAGTGACTTCTCGTAGAAAGATCATGCAGGGCAGGCCTGAACTTTTTGTCAAGACTAGCTACTGTTGCTAGCAACTGCTCATTGGGAGTTTGGAACTGGTTTGAATGATGCACTTCCTGCGTTGCGTTTTTATTGCTGATATAACTTTTTAAGGTTGAAGCCTTGAACTTCTGCTGTGACTTCAAGCTCTAGTAAAGAGGAGTTGATATTACTGTAACTGCTTATAGGGTTGGTCCTCAAACCTACATTCCAGTAAACTGGTTTTACCGCTAGTACAGGTTTGATATCATTTGAGGGACCGAGGTTACGAATTGCGAAAGGGCTTTGCCCTAAGTTACTTGCTCTGGGTGGCTTGCTTTACTTGCTCGCTTAGAGGCTCTCTTCTGTTGCGCAAAAGATACCTTTGATACTATTCAGAGCAGCATATAATTTATCTACTCTCTCTCCTCGTAGATTGGTTTTTTTTTAATCAAAAAAGGATCATATAGTAGTATCGGGGGTGGCCGACCCGTGCTCAACCTACCTCAAATTATGGTATGCTATTTTTTGGGTAGGCAGCTTTAGTAGCACGTATGATGGTTACAAAGTCCCGGTTGTATATCAGGCCCTGAGTGACCCCGACTCCCCCTATCATCAGACATTCAAAGTATCACATCATTGTATAGAACTGAGTAAGTCTGCAGCTTTTTGAGTGACTCTATGCTAACAAAACTAAGGCGATGGAGGGGTTTACTTCTCCTTCCCATGTGTAGTCAATGTTGAAATTGGGTCGTGGAGCACTTCTTTGAAAGCTATAATTAATTTTTTCATCATTTCTCGAAGATGCTCGACAATAGACTGATCATGTGCTCCTTTCTTCTCAGCAAATTTAGTGTCAGAAGGCATCATCGGAGCGATTTCATACCGCCATCGAGTAGTTAACGCATTTAGTCACTTTTCGATATTTTTGCCTTCTACATGTTTGGGTACCCTTGTAAGTAGCGATGAAGATGTGAAAATATGAAAAGTACAGATAACAACTGTGATGGATCCTCGCTACATATTCACACTTGGAGTAGTGTGGTGGAAACACGGATACGCTGCATTCTTACACTTTGTCTTTCTCCGCAATTTGGCTGAATATGCGTGAAAAATACAGTTTATCTGCAGTGCACATCAAGACCATCATCTACCCGAGTTTTAAGCTTAATCAAGGGTGTTGATTGCAGCTATCAATATGCAAATCACTCTCAGGGGCCGCCTTAGGAACCTCCTTGGCTGCTGTACTTCTGGCTCCAAGTATAAACATATAATGCATGAGGCTGGCTTTGGGGTATTATATCGCCAACTTCCTTATTTGGGAGTTCGCATTGCTCATCAAGGCTTTTCTGACGTCAGCTATTTGTGGCAGCGTTTACTTAATGAGCTAGAAAGCCAGGTTGCTCGCAATGATAGGAACAACATTCCACTCTTAGACCTTGCAAAAAAGAAAATGGAATTGCCGCACTTGAAGCAACAGCTAACTATGAACAAGGCATCCACGGGAAATGCCGGTATATTAGAATGTATTGATGACACAGAAGGTCTTTCTCATAAGTTTGCAGAACATTCTCAAGAGGATCTGCAGTTTACTAAAGATATCGATGCTGCTTCTCCACGGGTAATGGATACTTCTGAAAATGACCTGCACCGTACGAGGCATAGTATAGCCTCTAAAGGCATTGAGGGGGTGAAATTGGTTGAATTGAATGAAAATTCAAGCTTTCTGGTGCCAGCTACGGGTAATTCAAAAAGTTCTGCAGTAGAAAAAGACTCAAAAAGGTTGATGCAGGGATTTTCATTGCACACGAGGGAACTTGAAGCTACGGTAGCTAATTGTGATATTACAGGAAATTTTCATGATTTTACTTCAAATTTTTATGAGCCGCGAGACTCAACTCAAAATGATTTCCAGGCTCCAAACGCAGAAGTTACTTCCGAAATGACATCTTCAAAAAACTGGGTTCAGCATGAATTATGCACTGACGAGAGCAAAAGCATAAGCGAAGGCATAACTGATCCTCGGACCCATCATTTTGCCGTTAAGGATGTGCATAATTCACTGGCAAACACTGTGTACAAGCTCTCTAAGAACGGTAAAAGTGTTGGGTGCCTTACAGGATTTCATTGATGTGTTTTGAAATGATAAAATCTATGTTTGAAACTGAATTTTTGCCGCTTGAAATTGAAGAAGTTTCCAGTACTATGCCCATCTAACTCAATATGGATACTATAAATTGCCTATGTCGTTTTGTTCTTACTTGCTGCATTTAAGCATATTTGACTCTTTGAAAAACCTTGGTGGCACTGATCTATTTGTGCCTAATCACAGGCAAATCTCTAGACATAGCCTTCATCTATGGAAATGCAGAAACTTGGCCGAATATCCTATGTTTTGTTTTAGGGGGGCTTGAATATTTTGAATGGATTTACGCATCGAATACTTTACCTTTTGAGCATCCATGGAACCGAATCATTATATCTAGAACAGCTACTTGTTTGATTCTGCTACCATGATGCCCGATTCTGTTTCACGTTTTAGAGCTATATAGGCGATAGATTTATCATTTCCGGCTACTGTATTAAAATCGGCAAGTCTATGCCTGGCTCTTTGGAGTCAGTAGATAACACACTGCTCACCTTAAAAAAAAGATACTTCTTTTGCAGGGAACTTGATACTATAAACAATTCGTGTAGTATGTTTTTCACGGGAGAATACTCTTATTAATGATGGCACTTCCTTGCACTGTATAGCGTATGCTAGTGACCATACATCTTGTGTTGCTTGTGCGAAAGTTTGGGTGATGTTCTAGTGCTACTTTGTTATGAACTTTGATTTTAGCGAACTATTTAGAAATCTTAGTGAGAACTTTGCAGGCCTTTGTGCTGAACTTGGAAATTTTTTTTGTGCTTTAAAGGCAAAAAACACTTATGAAGTGCTGTTTCTGCTCATACGCGATCAAGCTCCCAATTAATTTCTAGTGGTTGCCGTATTTGAAGGTGCAGCCGCTAAATTTATTCGCATCCTTCTAGCCAGAGGTAGTTTATTACATAGAGGGTATATGATAGTCTCTTTGAATGGGATATTTTCAACAAAAAGCTGCTAAATTAGAGAGGCAACCATGCTTCTTTGCTATTTTTTTCGTAACTTCGCTTGATTCATCTGCTGTGGCTTATATACAGTGAGATATTTACGATTATTTTAAAAAGAATTAATCGAAAAATATATCTTCTTTTATTCTTGCAATTAGAATGAGTCAGGTCTTATAGGAAACGTATAGCACTGCTGATAATATATTTTGGATTATTTAAATTATTTGGCAGATTCTAAAACCTTTGAAGAATTTTCTGGCCAAGAATTGACTCCTGCGCAGCTCTTTTTAAAAGAAAACCAGCAAAGACTGATTGAGCGGGCAGAATTATACTATAAAGAAAAGCGACGAATCTTAGATGAAGAAAATGAGTGGGATTATTATAGGGATCCCGTTGTCAGGCCTCCAAAAAAACATCTATGGGGCTCGGGCAGCGATTATTCAGACCAGCCTCCTGCTTATGAGTTAGCGGTAGTTTAGTGCGGACAACTTTTGACCTTTTTTTGAATGGCTTTAAGCTTGTTCTTTACAAATACTGGATTTTTCAAAACGTCTGCCTGGTTTTTTATCTGTTCTCCCGGCAAATATAATGCTATTGAACTATAAATTAGCATAATACTATAGGAATATCAATGTTTTTCAACATATTTTTACATCTCTTTATTTTTCTTTGACGTAATATGAAAACTGCATACACTCTTGCATTAATACTATTATTAAATGCAAAATTTAAATTTTTTATTAGGGCCTCGGGGAAAAAAAATTGATTTAGCTTTTAACTTATCAAAAAATAAAAACATACATGCAAATGATATAAGATTTTTTTACAAACTTGTATCCTCCAATGACCATTTGCTGTTATCATTGATTTGACAAGCCATTGCATTACACGCACACACGCGTGCTTTCTCCCTTGAATTACTCCTGACTTGTTTTTGATTTGGACTTCACTCCTTTTTCATTTTTTTTCTGTACAAAGGGAGCAAAGCTGTGAATTTATAAAGGGGATAATGCTCACGATTGAGCAGATTGTCTATTTGCTAAATAAGGTGAGAAATTTCTTTATGCAATATTTTTCGTGCTCCTTTTCCCAGTGTAGTTTTTGAAGTTAGTGTGTTTGGTACCTCGAACCCTTGTGGTGCTTTCTTGAGTGCTTTTATGTGCTGGCATAACTATCGCATTTCGCAATAATTATAAGTCTTTGGAGAGTTTTACCCTTTTAAGTTTAGCCTTACTAGGAACTAAGTTAAATTTTGTTTTTGCATGAAAGATATATCCTTACGATGTGGTTGCAAAACTATTATCGTTGTTCTAGTCTCCAAAATTTTCTGCTGCTTTTCGCACTATTATCTTAGGAAAATCACTAAATCCTGTAAGTTTTATTCCCTTTTACTGTAACAAGTTGCATTAGCAGTAATTTCTAGATGCAAATGAAACTTCTTGTGCATCGTTGGGTGATAGTTCTTCTATGAGTCAATTTACAAGCGAATTTTCTTCGTTTGCTTAGATGAATTATCGCATTATGCTGAAGTACATCCTCTTTGTTGGGTTAAATTTCTGCTTAACTCAGTGATGCTCTTTTTCAGCGTAGGTCGTGTTGATGTCAAAAACTAACATCAAGCACCTGTAGCGAAGTTTTGACTTTTGAAGACATTTTTTGTTCCTCTTCTTTGCCTTTCATTGCTATTTCTGTTATAGTGCTCGAAATAGTGAATTTATTTATGCTTTCATTTTTGCCTAAATTAAAAGCCATGCTCCTCCACTGCACGAATGATTGCAGCTTATTGCAGTATCTACCTTTGTAGCTGGGCAAGTCATTATATTTTTCCCAGTATTTTTTCCTTTTTTAGATAAATTGCCTTGTTTTTGTGCAGCGCCTTTTTTGCTTTACAATTGACCCAACACCTTTGTAAATACTTTAATTTAGAATTAAAAATTTGATGTATCAAATGAGTCGTATGCTGCTCTCACTGTACTACCCTTCTTTCCTGATTCTTTTCTGTCACGGAGAAAATGAAGCGGCATGTATTTGTTTTATATTTTTGTGATTATAATTTCTATATTTCCACTTGATGTTTCATCCTTTATTAATCCGATGCCTTCCCATAACTTTTAATTCTCTTGATTTCTCCTTTTTTCTAGTTTGTAGTTGCTTCCTTAACCTCTTCGTCTAATTCCATTTCTTGTATAAGCAAATGCATGCCTCCCTCTCCTTAAAATTTCTTAAAGCTATTCACAATGTCTGGGCACATGCTTTGATTCCCCTTGTCCGCAAAAAAAAATTGCCCGAGCTGCAATCCTTTCGCATGACATAAGAACAGCATCAAACGCCTTCACTTGGGTGCTATTGTATTGCGCAAATATCCTATATATGGAATATCTGCTTGCATAGCATCAACACTCCTCCTGCGCTTGTGGCTGACAAGGGCGCAGCCTATTGCGCTATGCTTCTGATTTTTTCCAGGACCAGGCCATAAACATTAACGTTATAGACATGGAAAAATGCGGTCGCCGGGATCTAGCAGTTTATGCTATAATTGCAACAGGCCGAAACTCGCAGCATTGCAGGTAGTTTTGGCTTGCATACCAAATTCAATCGCATATATACGCGATTAAATTTTACAGTCTAGAAAAACTATCAGCTTGAGCCATATTTTCCATGGTACTTTATTGAAAGACTGATTCACTACATATATGTTATGCAGTAATGTCAATCTGCAACTCAGTCGAGTAGTAGACTTATTTAAGATTCTTAGGTCTCCACAGCGCTAAGTTACTGCACAGATGTTATACAAGAATGCCAGTAGCCCTTTCAAATAGTAGCTTATCTGGAATGATTAGGTCTCCGTAATATCGATTTTCAAAGACTTGATCGACTACCCTAGCTTCTGGGATATCATCATTTTTGTGGTTTGAATACTCTGCGTGACTTTAATTTTTTAGCAATTCAGCGGCTGCTTTACACAATATACTTTTGCTAGGAAGATGGAGACTCATTTCTGAAATCTAATTCTCCGGTTTGCTCAAATTGCGTGGAAACGAGTCAGTGCACTGTACCGCAGACCGCTTCCTAATGTTTTACTTTTTCCCGAAATTAAATTTGCCCCTTTCGTAGCTTGATCGCGAAAACTCCTGCGGTCTTCGTTGGTGCGCGATATCTCTGAAGTAAGCATTTCTAATGAGGACTTGGCAAGTTAGCGCATCAATAGAACCCCATATGACTATCAGAGTTAGAGCAATCAAATCAGCTTCGTAGATATTTTGGTCCGTTGATTTCAGAGGTCAACGAATAATGCTCCCAAAACATGAATTTTTTTGTTAATTTATCATGCTCGGTATACTTTGATATTTTTCTGGTCTTCTGTTTTGAAGCAAAAAGCGGTGTACTGCCACGAGTAACTAAGCTATAACTTGGGGGCCTTTAGTATAAGGAAAAGGCTTTTTCTGCGCTTACATACCGGCAGAAAGTCTATCCTCTAGCTGGAAGATTTGATCTCCACAGGTTTGTCCGTGAGACCCACCGAAGATTGTCCTCTAACCACGGTGCAAATATACATAACGCTTAGTCACTTTGCCAATGGCTATCGAGATATTAGAAAATCATACTATTTTTGTTGTGTTAAGCAAAGGGTCTTATTCGCTCATTTTTGCAGAATGATAGCGAGAAACATCGTCCAAGTCGTCCGAAGCCTTGAAGTTCCATATATTTCGCGGGCCACATTTTGCTGTGGGACTAAGGATGACAGCTGGGTAACTGCGTATATAGGACCAGTTCACCTCCATTGTTTCACGGAAAAATTGAGGGACCATTACAAGTACGTGAAGCTATGGTTACATCAATATGTAACAAATTTGCTATTCCTAATATTACAATATTTGTAATTAATAAAATAGGTGGAATAATTTTACTTATATCAGATCTTATAGTTTGTGTTTTTACCATCAGACGCCATTTTTTATCAAATCTGCTTGATAAACAAAAATTTCAGCAGCACACATGTTCTGGCGTTCTTCTGAAATTTTTTACTTGTAAACAATTTTCAATTTGGCTCGCTTTTTTTCACCATGGAATATTTTTTACACGCCATGGATGTCATGGCGTTTTTAAGGAATTCATCGAATCAGCTATACAGGCTAGTCACGCCAGCCTAGCAAGCCGAAGAATGAAGCTCTTTTTGAGAGATATTTAGGTGTAACAGATACCACATGATGATCTGAGAGTACCAATCACATTATACTTGGAATTCCTTATAGTCAACACTTATGCGCAGACAGGGAGAGGTTCACCACGCCGGAAGCGTCCTGCATTCAAAGTTTGCTCATAGCTATTATGATACTCCTGCTCAATGCAAGACACCATAAAATTCCTAGATTTAAATCTCACGCATGCAGATGCTGTCTTGTTTTCTAACAAGCCCCGTGTAATCCATGCCCAATAATCTATAGCTACACTTTCATCTGTTTTTATCAAATGTTGTAAAAGGATAATAAAGGGACTAGCTCAAAAATCTAGATGAAACTGTCTTAATTATATATCCTGTCTTTTAGAGGCTTTATTGTGTTACTATTGAAACCGTAGTAAGCAGACGATTCACCTGATCTGCACTGTCGTAAAATCTATATTTCGGAATGACCAAGGTGATAATTCCAGGAATTGTTCATTATGTTCAATATTCACTGTAAGGTACTAGGCAGCCTTATATCTTCAGTATTCACATTCATTGGCGAATGAGCCACTGACTTTGTAATCCCGCTGCTTGACTCACATCGCCTGTACAAATAGAGTTTTTTTAAACCAATCGCTGAGATAAAAGTTTCGAGCAGACCCAAGGTTAGCTGCCCGGCACAAGTAATTTATTGGTCTTTAATCCATAGAATGAGCACGATTAAATATCGAACATCGATAATCCGAGCAATTCATCGCAAGCAAAGACGCCAAATTCTCCTCTTCCATGCACTTTTTAAATCCCACGAATGCAATTTAAGAAAGCTTTTAAGCTGCTTACCTCACGGTTTTAATAATAACCCTCCTGGTATCGATTTTTCAGGCTTGAAACTCTCTACACCGACGCAGGAGAACATATATTTCCTAGCGAACACGCAGCAGTGTCATCTGGTCCGAACGACATGATTTAAACTAATGGCAACAGGAATTTGACTGCACGATATGTAGCAGCACACTCGTATACAGAGGAATCTCAGTAGATAGTGCGTATAGAAAACTATACATAGTGCCGCCTGGCTGCAACTACGACGTGTCGAGCAATGAAACTGCGAAGAACGCTAAGTACAGTGTTCCTCCTAGAATTAAAAAATCTCAGGAATAATAACTCCAAGAATAAATAGTTTCCAAAAATAATTGCGAATGACAAGAATTATGGTAAACCTTATACTTAAAATCGTGGGCTTTTCAAAATATCCCTTGCACTTCTGCAAAAATCGCATGCTTCTGCGCAGCTGCTAAATTAATGCCACAGCGGTGGTAGCAAGATTCAATGATCCGTCCAATCCAAATACTATGAGCCATAGCGCATCCAAATCTGCTGTAAACTTGAGAAAATTGGTTGACTCTAACTGGCCATTAAGGTCCAATGTGAAGTTATTGAATTGCTCACCTTCACAACTTGCCGCAGCCACATGCATTACGCCAGCCAGGCTCTATAATCCAGCAGGAATACTACTGAAAGTTTCCCCACTCAAATTAAGGTTCATAATATCATGAACCTTAATTTCCTCTGAAAAACAGCATAAAAGCATTCATTTCATAATGACGCAAAGCGTGCTACATCACCATACACAATTTTAACATTTTCATTTAGGAGGCGTACATTCTTAGGTAGACTCCAATAACAGCAACACTGAACTTAGGAATAGCCGTTGCAGCCAGTTTATAATCGAAGCAAGCACCAAACAAGAGCCAAGGGGTATTACCTACAACCAAGCGTATGTACCGCATTTATTTTTATAGTGCAATAGAGGCAATTTGGATTCAGAATTCAGTAGTAAATAATAAGGAAGATGATGCAACCACCTAATTATTCCAATTTGGAAAATATATGCTGCTGACGGCACCACTATATCAAAGCGTTAGCCCACCAAAATAACCGAAGAACAGTCCTGACTCGAAACCTTTTTCCACTTTGAAATAGAGGAAACAGAATTTTACCATACGCTACCCCTGGCGTGGTTGTATCTATTTACTCAGATATGTAGGGAACGTGATAATCAAGCCAGGCAGTAAGGGGGGCCGGCCACTTCAGGTACATTAAACAATGTAAATACAAATCTATGGCATTTCGAGCGTGGCGAGACCTGTAAAAATGCAGTACATTTTACCGGAACAATCTGATCAGTATCACGAAGGAAATCACCATCATATTAAACTCCTTTATTCCCAAAAGATACGCTCATTTGAGCCCATTCATTTACCTCAGCAACATTTTGCGTTAAGTGGGTTGCAGGGAGAAAAGCAAGCGAAAGCCTCTGCGATTCAATATTTCAATAAGGCGAAGATATAAGCAAAAGCCCAGTGTACTGTATGAAATTAAGCAGAAACTCCGCAGGCGTCAATGCGGCACTTTCACTACAAAGCGGTGAGGAGCTCAAAAGTAACTACAGTATTAAAGGACCAAGAGGGAGGACTCGTGAAAATTTGTTAAATATAGATTATTGGACAAATTCGACTGCTCATGCCAGGCACCTGAAGAAAAACACTTTCAGCATGATAAATACAGAGGTTTACTAACATCAATTGCATTTTTTGAATAAATCTAGAAAAAAATGAACGCTTTTTGTGGAAAGCACTATAAAAAAAAACTCCCCCACAGGTATTCATCCCATTGTGGCTATTATCCAAACCTCATCCAGCGCTCTTTTGCCCACTGCTTTCATGGCTCGATACAGAGCGATTTGCATAAGCTTTTTCCACTTCTTCTATAGCAGCTTGCCGTGCCTCCAATATTCCCACCAAGCTCGGTTCAGATGTATCGGGTCTCATGATTATATGCATTACCGTAGACCCAGCCGCTATAGAGCAAAAACCTGCTGTCAAACCGATGACGTAGTGTTTCCACAAAATACCAAATGGCATATTGAAGAGTATACAAATTGTGTACTTCGTGCAAACGCTATTGAAGAGACTTTTGAATAGTTTGGAGGATAATATTTTTCAGCTCATGATAATGGAATGTAACAACCCTTCGAATGCATCCGGCTTAATAACGGCATTGCTCGCTCCCGAAATTCCGAGTTACCATATACCAATGATGACGAACATCCTCTGAGGCACCGCAATTCCCCATCCATAGGTATGCCTAGGGATGCCTTTCTAGGACTCAGGCGAGTACCTGGCAACCAGCTGCAACTGGGGTCAGCATTTTGCCGCGTTGCCGATGCGCTAACTGGCCTGAGGGCGCAATTGTAGCTACCCTTGTACACTGATCCGGGGCTATCATAAAGACCGGCTCTTCATGAGCCTTTATGCCTCGGCGGCATATACAGGAGAAATATATTAGGACTTGCTATTTTAGAGGAATTCTTCTTTAATAGGAGGATCAAAGAAATAAATTACTAAAACTAACACAGAACAGCGTACCACCTAACTTCTAGTGAGCATAATATGTAAACCCTAGTTTAGCGTCTGCCGAGATTTTGAGGTACTCATTCACATGGAATCTAGAAGGCTATACACATGGGGACTGTATATCGTGATACAACTCAACTTTATCATTAATCAGATGAAGCTCATATGGAATCGCGCACAGCCCACTTCTGTTGCAAACCTTGTTTTTCTTATAATTTTTTTCGATTGTAAAAACTAGACATCAGGAAAATGCCATGGTATATTTTGATTGCCAGAGTGAGTTCGTTTGCGCACCATCAGGCCACGATAAAATTATAATATATTGTTGCCACATGACAGAAATCAAACACAGGAAAAGTGCTTCTTTAGCCTTTCAAATTCAATGCCATATCAAAATTTCAAAGCTCAAGTTACTATCATCTACGAGGTTTCCAATTTCCTCGATCACTTCTAAGCTTCAACAGTATGCTGCAGTCTACATCAGCTACGCGGGGCACCTGTAAAACTTTTTCCGTTCCTTAGGACGCAGTTTCCATAGTTCTTATGGACTGGCTGCCAACGTGGTGCACTGATTATTTTAGATAATATTCATATTACCGAGCCGCTAATGGTTCTGATGATCGCTGAAGAAAGTCTTACTTATCATTGTGTGAGGTTGTTTTAGCACAGGAAGGAGCTACCGAATCACTCAGGGCTCCGAAAGTATCCTATAATTCAACCACACTAAGTTTTTAACTTTTTTTTGTGGACAAACTTGTCCCAAACTCTGCTGTTGAATTGTAATTCAGGCAGCTTGCAGAAGCTCTGTAATATATTCGCCTCTTGAAATGAGTTTCATTTGTAGTTCCATCGCATAGCGACTTGTGAGAAGTTTGAGAACCAGCTTAAATTGATCTCAGCTATTTCCTTTAACTAAAATTTTGTTGAGCTTTGTTAATTCTGAGTTTTACGCATTTTTGACCGCTACCGCAGCCTAATTTCTTAACTATATTATTTCTGTTTCCATCGGGGATACCATATTGCCTTATTCCCTTCTAGTCAATGGCCCGGTATCCTTGTTTAGAAACAAGCTTAACTGGTTGATATAATTTATTTCAACCTTGTAAAGGTACTTTGACTTTCTTATAAGAAAGATACCGAATAATCGCATTAATAATTTTCCTTTAGTCACGTGATTCGGATAATATGAAGCAAAGCTCCGAAGGCTTTTTTTGCTAAAAGTAAGTAGTTTCAGTCCGAAACACACATTTTTATAAGAGTACATTTTTTTAAGAAGACATTAATTTACCAGCCAGCAATGGGCCCGGAAAAGTTTTTCATTAATGCCGGAATAAACTGCAGTAAAAGGGCATACCTTGTTTTACGAGCTATACGGAGAAAGCGCTTATTTCGGAAGCATCTAACTTATGCTAGGCTAAAAATTTAGAATATCATAACTCGGCAACCCCGCAATAGATCATAGCCACTCGAATTTAAAAAGCTTTTTTGGTATGACTGGATCATCTTGTAAAAAGTGCCTCCTCTTCCCGAGAGTACTGCACGGTGGCTTCGTCGCTATCATGATTCTCTTCATAAACTGAATTTAATATCTTTTTTTTCGGCTTTTCACGGAGTCCATAAGGACAGCTTCGTTTCAGAGCGGGATTTTCCCCCGACGGAATGTATCTTAATAGCTCTTTCATCGGCGAAAAGTTTAATGGCGGTAGATCCATCTCTTCTTCTTTCGAATTCAACGATGAATACTCGAGCATAGGGTGAAATAGAATTGGCGGACTGCTCAACGCACTAAAGACGATACAGTCGTCTGAAGACGGTGAATCTTCCTCTCCTTTATTCCTGCTCGTCTCGCGTGGGACACCCGGATGTTTCAAGCAAGTTACCCCTTTATCCACATCTATTTGAGCGTTGCGATCCGGGGAGATGTGCTTACCGTCTGTTGCAAATATGGTGTCGCCCTGCACTTCCGTTTCTGTCTTGTTTATACTATTTAGAAAGTTGCTTTTCATGGGATCACTGCTATCATGAAGGTCAAGTTTATGATCCTGGATTGCTTCATCCGCCTCTGTACCGTCATGACCCAATAGCTCCATGGATTCAATATTCGGTAGGCAATTCCATCTGTTTGTATGGCAGAAATCTTGAAGTCCATCTAGGAGAGGTGGCATCACTCCTCTTTCAATCTCATAGTTTTGCATCGAAGAAACCTGGAGCTTTTTAACATTCTGCTGATACTTGGTGCCCAAGGAAGCAGACTCAACACTCTCTGCTGCATTTCCTATGACACCAGCCGCAGCGCCTATTGCTCCTGCTGCTGAGGCTATGGCGCCTGCAGCTGCTTCTATTGCCGCAGCTTCTGTGGCTTCATTTGCGGATACCGTAGTCATTTTTTCCATCATTGTTTCATGATAGTATTTAAATGTCTGTACTAACATACTTATCGAATTTTGTAATCCTAGATTCGATCCATCATAGTCTTGGAAGAGACTCGCGCTTGAAGAACTATCGGGCATTCCACAAGTAGAAGAAAAATTGTGGGCGTCCAGGCTGGCAAATCTTTCTTCATCAGCACGCGTAATCATCCGTTCTTTGCTGCATGCTTCATCGTATTCATCTCCTGCTTCCTCATTCGTAGCTAGCCGACTAAACTCTCCTTCTGATGTGCTATTCTCTGAAGCTGTGGTAGTCACTTGGTTTGAAGTGTCCCCGTTAATAGTATGCTGTGACGGAAATAAACGGCTGTAATAACTTTTACATATACCATTCTTTGCAGTAGTGTTTTCATCACCACTACCTTGAATACTGTGCTTTGCGGGGGGGCCCAGTAGTTCCAAATCTGTTGATATTTATTGGCAGAGAATATGTAAAACATGTGTTTTCTAAAAAGTTGGAGGTGACTCGCAGCAAAGACGCTGATTAAGTACTTGAAACCGCAATGTTGTGCTGCATGATTACAGCGATTCTCTGACCGGGTCATGAAAACACTACCCCGTCGTTTCTGAAGGCCGGATTCGAAGCGCTAAGGTGCACTAGAACAACTCACTTGCATAATGCAGTGATCAGTGTAGACGACAAGTATTCAGGAGAAAATTTTACCATGTGGCTTTGCTATGTTCCCTAGCACACTTTCATAATACAAAATATAAGCTAAAGGTTGCTGGCCTCTTATAGTTTACATGATTGTATTATGCTTCAACTTGCTGCCCGACAAAAAACTAACTTGTTTCTGCCCAAGCAAGGTTGTCATCCTCTGGAAGGGGGCAGAGCATCAACATCTGCATCAATTTTGAAGAAGGGTCGCTTAATAATTGCCTTCGTGGAATGCCTTCAGCGTAATTCAAGATTCCGGAATCATGCTTCGAAGCGAAATCGCAATTTGATGCCTCTAGGCTTTTTTGTGAGCTGCCAAGCTTTTCCATAAGCTTTTGAAGAAGATCCATTAAAGAGTGCCGTTGAACGTTCGTTGTGGTGACCTTGCCTTGTCTCGAAAATGAAGCGGCCTCTGAACTCGTCAGCCCGTAGACACTCAGCAACGGCTGAGATGGTAACATCTCCAAAGCTTAGATGCACTTACTTGCACATCAAAAGGTAAGCTGGCAGGGACCTGGTAAATTTAGCTCTGCCTAAAGTGATTTTAAATCCAGTATTTGTATACCAGAATAAATAGAATTCCGAAAGTCACTTCTTTTTGTTGGCACCATGTCAAGCCACAGATAAAAATAATACGGATTTTAGAATTTGTTCATATAAAAATTTACCTCGCTAAAGTAGTGGCGATGATTTCAGCTTTTTCTAAACTCCCTATTTTAGGGTGAAACGCACTGCAATGCGTAGCATCTTGAAGATATCGCTTTTCCACATTTGGAAAGATTTTTTTTTACGGTAGGACGAAATGCTTGCCCAGCGGGTGGCGCCAACTGCCACGCCAGAATTATCTTGAATGAAAAATTTTAAATCGTAAGCCTTTGGAAGAGTCTCTTCAGAATTTTGACATTCTTGGAATCAGCCTTAAGCTTTTTTAGTCGCCACTAATCTGAGCAAGCCATAAAAGCTTCTTCACATTGAAATTAACCCCATAGGTGATTATGCAAATAATTTTGAAGCGTAATAAATTTTGTGAAGGCAGCATCTATATCGCCCTATTGAACTGTGATGACCATCAAGGCAATATCATCTATTGCGAATTGTATGAACTACAAAATGGTACTACAGTCCTTACGCTTCGAGCTGTTGCTTCACATCTTTTTATTTTAGGCGTGGTGGCATATTCATATATTATCGGATAGTAGAGTGATTGACTTTGAATGGGCGAACTAGACATGTTTTCTTTGTTGGGTTTGGTACTGCATGCAGCTGCATTAGCTGCTCATATGGAGTATATTGCAGGGTACGGTAAACTAGTGCATTTTCATATATTTTTGAAATTTAGTGTCTCCTTGAAACTATGTTTGTTCATATCTATAGTTGCATAAAGCTTTATTAAACTGACTAGTTCGAAATGTTTAAAGATCACTTGTTCATCAGAGTGACCTCTGCTGCTTTCCAGATGTGAATACCATGCAAAGCGGGGTACTCAGCGACAGCGGCCCGCATTACATAGAAAGGCTTTAGGATTAATAGCGTCAGGATCTCACGTAAACGGGAATAAAGCATCAAGCAGATTTTAAAGAGCATGCATTTTTTCCTAGGGTATACTACTATCCAAGCTATTTTTTGTTGTCTAGCGCTGCAGGAGCCGGTATGCCACTGCGTCACCACTTTTAACATGCCTTACAAAATAAAATTTACCAGCGTAAAAAAAGACATTTTCTGCAAGTCAAGCAGAAGCCTCGACGTCATGAACCATCTAAATTGACCCATTACTGTTCACATCAAAAAAAGTAGCACACGCTTCTTCTTTTAGGCTCAATAGTGCATTAACTGTTGGTTTTCCCAGACACTGTTTTTATCCTGTCATAAAATTTCTGTTCTCTTACATCCTAAAATTGCTGTTAGACTAACATCTTTTCATACTATAGGACTGAATATTTCTGAAAAAAAGCGGTAACTTTAACACAGATTCCAACCGCTAGGATATAGAAATCATTTATATCACATGCGCCTTAATTTTTCTATTTAATCTTTTTTTACTACAACCGTAAAATAATTAAGCGCTATGTACTGAATAATAGCACTCTGCACCGTTTTGCAGGTATAGGCCTGGAACTCCACGAATACAAGCTTCAGATACGTAATGGAGTTTCAGCATTTTATTTATTACTTTAAGAGATAAGCAAGATAGGCTTGCTCCACGTATTTTTCCTACCTCGCAATACCTTTTCTCATTGATAATACCGCAAATTCCTCTGGCCCTACGTATATGGGCTGATTCCTTACCTGAGAAAAAACTTTTATATGCTACAAGAGAAATATCCCAGGAACTCCTGGAATGCATGTCTCTGATGTCCTCTTAATTTGAAAAGCATACCCATTTAGGCGAAACGCATAGGATTAGTGGCAGCGCAGAGATATACTCTATCTAGGGTACCGCTGACTAGCCGGCATATAGCAAAATACGCCTAAATCGCCTATCCGTTGCATCAGAAACTAAAACTGAAAAATTTGCAAGTTATATAGGCAAATTCCGAAGATATACCCCACGTGAGTGCGAGTGCATCTTTACTGATGTTTTCTAAGCTCATTACTTGTATTACGTATTTTCACAACAAATACAATTAGCGTGAAAATTGCACTCGCTGACGCACCTATCCCTTAGAGTATTGGGTCAGCGTAGAGTCTGCACCGCGGTACCATAAAGTCGAGCTCGATAATCTTATCCTGCAGTCAAAGGTCGAAATCAACTCCGAGAGTTACTAGAGCCCATTTTTTGAAGTCCCAGCCGCACCCCATATCAAACACTACTAGCATCCGTGTATAATCAGCCTCTAGATACGGATTATGCGGCCGGTGGAGCTCGTGTCCTGGTGTAGAAAGCTTTGGGGACCGAAAGTGTACCGCCACCTAGTTGCATAATTTAGGTCATACCCACAAAGGACTTAATTCAATTTTACGAGGCAGGTGTAGCGGCTTGCAAGATTACAACTTAGGTAGCTCGAGGCTATGGAATCCGCCATTTACGGGGGGAGCTAAAGCCATACAAGTGAGCAGTCCACCTAATGCGTACTTCACTGAATTTTTAAAAAATGGCTAGCAGGATATCTTACGGTGTAACGAGCCCAGCTTAAACCAGGAAAGGCTACCCCGAGACTTATGTGGCAGCAACTACCTCATAAAGCTAGCTTCAAGCGGACGTGGGGACATTAGCTTTCTAAATACATATAACGGTACGTTAAGTAGCTCCTGTATCACACTCTGGCTGCAGCAGGAGCTACACGTGACTAAACTTCTTACCTCACTAACACTGCAGCAGCCGTAGCATATATGCTAGTAAACGCTGAAACTGCCGGTTTCAATATATCTTGGAACCAGCCATTGGATTATAGGTTTCCACGTGCTCAACTTGGAGGGAAAAACAGGTTCTAGGCTAGAAAAGTGCAGCGCTCGCTAAGTAGAAAGCCACAATATAAATTTTGCAAGTCAGATTCATTTTAAAAAAAGGGTACCGAAAGAACAAACTGAGAGACACCCAAAGAATAAAACTCAACCTTAGCTGCAGACACAAGCCTGACCAGGACACTTGTCACAGCGTAACTCCCTTAAACTTCAAGCCCAAAAATCACTTAGGCTCTTAATAAAAGAATTTTTCAACATAGAAAGTGCTCGTTATGGTGATGAAGCTTTATTCTACGATATTTCAACAAGATTGAAATTACAGCTTACCAACGTAAAACACCTAGAGAATAAACTTTAATGTGATTCGCCGTTGAAAATAGTAATATTCTAAAATGCGTTAAACAGCCATAATAGATTCCCCACCGAATAAAGCTCATTCAATGTAAGATGCTCAATATCATACCAGTGGTATAAAATCCCATGCTGGTAATAGGTGGCTTTCAAAACAGAAGCTTTGAAGCACAAAGTGAAAACTAAGTAATCAATACGGCTATTTCCGATATAAACCCCTGTACTCAGGATATATAAAAATTCTTTGTAGCACCGCAGACTTCAGCAAATGTTATGCGAACCAGTGCAAGCTAAAAATTAACTATTAATGCTGCCTGACCCCATATCCTATGCGATAAAGCTAGAAAAAGGCAACTAAAAATAAGAAAAATTTAGTATAAGCATTATCTTATGCAGAACTAAATATATATGAATTCAAGCTTAGTTCTGACCAGAGAGTTGATAAATCATACGGACAGATTAGGTAAAAAAAGAAAAATCCGACCTTAAACTCATAGGAAGTTTTTTGAGATCCTAAGAAAAAGAATTATAGGATGAGCAACTAAAAAAATACCATCTTCCTCTGATGAAATTGAATTGTGATGGTGTAATTGTTATGTAAAGGCTGCCTATCCATGGACGACACTTTCAACTAGGAAAGTTGAAGGATATAAACAATAAATGAGAGAAACTCGTTAACTATTTTTGAGAGAAATGCATTCCCTGTGATAAACTACACCAGATAAACATCACAAAATCCTTCTCTAACCACGTTGAAACGATATTGCGGCAAGAAATGTGCTTCTAGTAGCCGGGAAAAAAATATCCCGTAAAACAACCAAGCACGCGAAGTTATTACAAAAAAAATCATTACTGGCAAGCCTAAAGGAGCACTTTTTTCGAATCCATTTAAAAGGTTTTGCAATATTTTCTTCCAGGGAAAATCGATCTTTTTTGAGCTTATAATATGGGGGTCTTCCAGTAGTAAATCCTTCCACCAAAAATAAAATTGAAACCCAGAGTTATTAAAAATGTATGGAAAGGCAAACTTTCACGCTACCTTTATAGAGATGCATAAGGATGCAGGTTACATTGAGTAAATAGCATTGGAAAACAAAATTGACAAGTTCGCGGAAACAAAAAAGTGAGCACCACCGAACGTCCAGTATTAAATATGCAGAATATGCATATAGTAGCAAAGTGGGAAGCGGAGTAAATCTAACATAGGTGAAAAGCATTGGGCTGACGTGGTATTTTTAAATACATTCATTTTGCTATGGGTATGAAAAACTTCGGACCTTAAAGGTTTTAAAAACAACATTTTTGAAGTATGAAAATTTTGTTTTCCGAATGAAACTGCAATAAGTTGTTCAACTGAGGTCTGCAACCAAAGCTTGGTAATTAGTGTCTTACACCAAAATACTAGAAATATACGCACTATATAAAGAGTTCACGTTTGTATTTCGCATAATGAAAGACAGCTAACGCAAATTGAATAAATAGCCTAGCTTGTATTGTTTAAAATAGCTTAATGTGAAAAAGTAGTCATTGGTTACAACTAAGCAGTACTTATAAGGAAATTATCTTTATTAGAGTGCCACACCTTTCGAGAACACTACACTAACAGGAAGAGAATAGAGGCCAGCTCCTAAAAATTTACTAGATATTTCTATGGTTTTTTATCAAAAATACCAAGCTAGAGGAAAGCGAAATCTGCACTCTAGCCCCAATGGCCGAAAAGCATAACTGTTATATCCGACATGGTACAAAAAAGTCTTTGATAGCAACCATAGCTTGAAAACAAAGCATTTCATGGGGACTTTTATTCAATCAAACTCTGGAATATAAGAAATCATAGTGCCATACTAGCCATCACACTAAACCCAGATGCTTCGAAATATGTTATTCAGGTTATACCCAGCGTTTTTAGTGCCACCACATCAACCCATAGTCGATATCATGAAGTATGAATACCACATAATCAAGGCCACTAAACTTCACGTGTACTCCATAAACTCCAATACGACCATGCGGGAGATCAAAGTCAAGCGACAAATAGTCAAGGAATAAACAAGCAAATTCTTTAATTCGAGTGGCTATGAAACCGCTGTAAATTGAACTTAATTAATTTTTATGAGAAACTTGTATAGGCTACGCGTTCAGCTATTATTCTCAGTTCGTCGATCCGAATCCACCTTCACCTCTTTCCGTATCATCAAGTTTATCTACAACCTGATGGCGTAAGAACGTGTAGAAATGATAGTTCATAGCAAATTTATTCTCGAAGTATGAGCTTGCGTTAGTTCATACGACTGGTCAATAAGCAGCAGTATCACAGTAGGGATTTTGAAGGGCAAAAATTTCAAGCATAATACAATTGATACCTACTCTGGAATAAATTGAACTTGTAGTAAAGACTTAAAAAAGCTGCAATATATACAATGGCACTTCAAACCATTCACAAATCATTACATAGTCTCCACACTAAGAAAAGCAGGCAAACAAATAACTCCAGCACAAGTACCATGAAAAAAGCTGTCACTAGAGTTCTATTTGTGGCAGCCCCTCACTTTTTTAATTTGTAGAACCTTAATTTCTGGGATATATACTTACCGAGTGAGTTATTGAATTTCCATTGAAAGCTACAGCTTGCACTATTCTGTCCCCCTTGCTAAGCTTGTAGTCCCCCTGCCTTATATTGTCAACTGCAGCCATGATTTCACCTCGGTATCCAGAATCAATCAAGCCGACTAAACGGCAAACAAGGCGAACAGAGTCTTATTCGCAAAATATAAACGAAGCGAACTTGATTAATTGGCTCCATAACAAGCTTTTTCTCATATAACGGCTTTACATCAAACCTTAATGATAAATGACAACATAGAAAAGAGCGCAACACCCCCAAACTAGACATTTCGCTATGGAATCAACATTCATATAAAAGTACAGCCAGCAACATTTTTATTTTGAAGCAAATGAAAGTAGCCTGGCTGGCAATGGCAGGCAGGCATTTCAACACCGTGGTGAAAAGCATTTGCTGTCGATTTCTTGAGTGTAATAAGTGTTCATACGAAACCGCAAGCTCAAGACAAGCGAAAAGCAACAAGCATCGATAATCCCATCGTATATGAAAATAAAATTCGAGGTAAACTCATTTAGTACCAGCCAGCTTTGAAAGGCATTTGACACTTGAAGTTCCACGAGTAACCTAGCAGAACTGTTGCTAGCAGAACACACAATAATTCTCTGCGCTTCGTATGTCACAGCATGGCACGCAGGGCCCGATGATATTACAAGCTAGAAAGAGTACTGAGAAGAGAGTTATTACTTTTCATTACCTGAGTTGCTAAGTCTTAGTGGGGTTTTGGCGATGCTAGAACGGGGCATTAATAGCCAGCTAACTGCTTTGTTGTTTTCGTCATAAGCTGCAGCCTTAATACCAAGCTTTACAAAGCATGTTGAACCCTCGGGAACGATGATGTCTTCAGGAACTGTGAAATCAAAGCCGGCATCTCCGGCAAGATTCGTGCTCTTTTTATTCCCATATATTTCTTTGGCAGCCGCAGTGAGTGGCTGAATAAAAAGATGCACCATCTTCAAGGAAATTAAGAATTAAGAAAACAAAAGTAAAAGCAAGATGCTACTGAGTGTATTATGCGCATCCGCACAATATCCTTTAACAGAATTGCTCAAATGTTTTTTGAAATGGTGAAACAAGCTAGTTAGCAAAAGGTTCCCATGATTTGTTGAGTCTAGGGGGGTGTTGTACAGTTTTGTGAGGAAAAAAGCCAGAGATAAGGCGAAATGTTAGCGTACGCTGATGCCTTGCTTTTTGGATTTGAATGGACTTCCGGGGTTATTGGCGCATTTATCAAACCCTGCGTAAGAACTCTGCAGGCATATCCGCATAACAAAGTCTGCTATCCGCAATGCTTGCTAGTACTTGTGCAGGTAAGCTGGTAAATCACATTCACTGTCTCTTGTGTCTCAGGATTACGATTGGCCGTCTAGTTGCGCGACCTATATAGAGAGGGGACGTACATTCACAGCATGCCTATCATATAATATACTAACGTGTTATAAAGTATGAAATGCACAAACTCAGGTATACTTTATAGAGCATACGTGTCAAGGCTACCCGGTGTATGCTGAATAGAGACATACATCACATCGAAACCATACACGGAAATTTCAGAGCTTTTATGTGCAAAGCATTCTGGCCGGGTGTTCAAACTAAGCTGTGGAAATTTATAGTTGATATATTAGCTTTAAATCCATATTTTCTAAGGGAATAATCAGTTGATTACAATAGCTTAGTGCGCACTAAAGGTATGATAAGCTATCATTTGAGCGCCTTTCCGGTTTGCACAAAATCTTGCGTTAGAAGCGAATTTTGTGCTTCGCAGTGGGTATTTGGATAGACTTGCTGCTACGTACACTAACAGCTTAAAACTTTACGACTGGAATATAGCGACATGCATGAGAACTTAGTCCTAGAACCTGGGAGAAAAGCTTCAAAAATGGTTAATGAATTTTTGCACATTGCTACGTGATTCGCTGCAGGCTATATTTCCACTTGCAAAACAAAAACAGTAACATGCGGGGATTTCATAGGATCTTCTGCCTTTTATAATGCTGGTATCGTTATGAAACGATAAAAAATTCTTTCTTGCAAAGTAGTTGTATAGCTGCCTTTTGCTGTTTTTTATTTTGAAAAAAAATTACAGTTAGTACTTTTTTCAGCGGGATTACAGTAAGATAACCTAAGCAGGTATACCAGATGCGACACCGCATTACAGTCACCGCCGGAAAGGTAGCGTAGGGGGAGACATCTGCAGCAAACAACCAAGAGTTCGCGGTAAACTTCATTCTTCTATGCGAGAGGTTTAAATGAGAATGAAGAAGTGCTCAAACTTAAGGCAGTGGCCAGAAAGAGCACCCGGGCAAAAACTATCCACTGATGCTCTTACAAGAGAATTTTTGCTATATTGTTTTTTTTCGAGCCATAATAGAAACGAAAAGCGGTCAATCAGTCATCAGGGAGGCAGACTAAAGGCATTGAAAATATTTCCATTTTTTTGCAAGTGTAGTAACCGCTTTTAGTGTTCTCGTAGGGCACTTGTAGAGGGTTTTACAATAATCATTTCCGCGCTAAAGACTCTCAGGAGTGTCATCAGTCGCATCATAAAAGCCATATAATGCTTGTTAACTTAATTCCCAGTCTGATGGTATGAGCAACTTCTCCATGCTAAGAATATATGTATTTCAACTTCAAATTACAGATAGCCGACCACTTCCGCAGGAACATAAAACGCAGGCGTCCAACTCAAAAAACGAATAATAGACTAGCTATCACCTCAAATTCAGATACATAACGTGGGACTGCCACAATCGGCGATAAGTACGCGATACCAACGTACCACCTCAAAGTAAGCTAGTCATGTGAGGGTATTGGACAACACACGCCGTACAGCAAGCTTATACTATCCACGTATTCAACTGCGAAAAATAATGCATTGACAACTTCGACACATTGCGACTTGCACCATTGAGTTATCCGCCTCACACATTGTAGCTGAGGACTCATAAACAACTGGGTAGGGCATATCCATCGAAAGGCCTATAATTGAGGTACTAATATTCTCTTATTCGGAAGCAGGTTCGTGTCAGGCCTACACACCGCATAACAATGCTGTAACACTATGGAGCAGAATGGGGTCAGCTCTAGCTTCTCATAGCAGACGTCAAATTACAGTAATTTAATACATTGCACGTATCCAACATCTCCCAACTAGTTTCCCGCTACCAATACAATTTCATGATATACACAAAGCACTTATAAAAGCATTACCTAATTACCCCTTATGGTAGGGTGTATAAACCTTAGAACCAAGCTTTCAAGGGTTCTGGGTACAAGTCGCATTAAAAGGCTAGGTGAAGGAAATCTGTGCGATTGGTAGGCATTTCAAACAATAGTGTAGAAACGTAAAGTCTTCCTGAAGTTGAATCCTAGACAACAGTGTGATATCTAATTATACCCAACAAAAAAGAGAACTATTGTTTCAACTGCAATGCATCTGTCACAATATATCCTAGTTTCAGAAATAGTAGTAACCTTTAATTATGGCATAAACAATCTTAAAGCGTGCAATGAAAAATAAGCTATTTTCTAATTATTAGTTCTTCAATGGAACATCTAGTACCATCCAGTTAAAATTTGTTTAAAGAAGCTATGAAACCTGGAGCTACGCAATTAAGTGCATCGCTTGCTCAAAAGTTAAAGTAACTCCGAGCAATTTGCGCACCACCTGAAAGACACCAATGAAGTTATGAGTGCTACACTCCTGGCTAAGTGCAGAGGTTCAACCGAAACTCTCAGCACTGCTATGCACGCAAATTCCTTCAAATCTTACAAGGATGACATACCCATTTCATCATTTGTCGAGCCGTTGCAGAGATGATACACATTTCCTCATAGACACCAAAACGCTCATGGCAATCTAAAGTACTTAGTCGATTTATTTGCATACTATAGCTCATGCTATATATTCTACGTCCATGCTGCAAGTGCAGGCAACCGTTGCATTCATCCATATGCCGACTATAGGATACCACAAAATTTAACCTTGTAAATACATGGACTCGTAGTTTTGCAGAGGAAGTTAGCACGCACCAATATACATTTTTCGTTGAAAAGATCAAAAAGCGAAAAATTATAGGCTGATAAAATCAAGTGGCTCATCATATTTCGCTTAGCCTACTTCAACCGTCTTGCAACCTATTCCAGAGTCTAAAAGATCGTCAGTGTTATAGCTTACAGTGCCCTGTTCTATGAAAACAGTTTCAATCACATGCAGCATCATTCCAACCAAAACGCAACAACCGAATTTCACACTTCTCCCTTATACGTCAAAATACATCAAAATTTTGATGTTCATAAAAATTGGCTTATAAGTTTCGCCGTCAACATCTGCATTTAAAAGCCCTTAAGGTAACTTCTTTGTGCAAATCAACTTATGGATTCCATTTCCAAGAACTACAAATAGCGATAGCCTATTTAAATTTTAGAAGAATTATTCCGATTTCTCAGTATCTAATGCGGTGAATATCTCAAGTACAGAAAGAAAATCGCATGAACAGCTAAAAAAAATTAAAGCAATTCCAATGGAAAGAAAAATGCTTAATAAAAATTTAACTGCATTCTAATCATAAATTGCAAAAAATGATTGCCTTAAATTAAATCATCCAAAAGCGCGGCAGAGCCATTGTGCAATCCCAAAGGAAAAAATACTACGAGGACAACGTACTGTAAATTACGGCTCTTATAATAAATGATTAAGTTTAAAAGAATGAGGCATTACTCGTTTTCAACGCAATTCACAAAGCTGCAGTAGAATAGCAGTCTCATCTAATACATAGCAATTGGCAGTTCCTCGGAGTAGTACTTTGAAGCAAGGATCTTCTCAGGTTTGCCTTGACTAGAAATCTTCTGTAAAGTGCCGTTTTTGTGCATTGTTAGCAACTGGTCATGATCTGCTATAAATTTCTGGCCTTGAAATAAAAAAGGAGGCCTGGGCTTTTTGCTATAGGAAAAAAATCAACAAGTTACAATCCTCAATGTGCCTGCTTAGTATTTTCAACAAAATTAAAACGCGCTCTCAAAAATCTGCTTATACAGCTATAAAAACGGAAGATACCATTAGGGACGTGCAAATCCAGTCAGCAAAAAGCAAGCACTTCAAAAATTGGAAAAAAAAAATTGCAAACCCTACAAGGATTTTTTCAGCGATTCATCCCAAGAAATCGTTAACAGATGATTATATAAATGATGAATTAAAAAAGCTGTACTACAGCACGTGTGCAACTAGCCATCAAAAACAGTAACGTCGCGCAGTACATCTGTATGATAGGTTTCAATAGAAAAAACCTCAGATTCAGCGCTTTTATTTAATGCAATTTAACAAATGCGGTCTATATAAAACTATTATCAGAGCATGAACTGGATATGTAGCTCTAGATTTCACGCTTAAATGAAAAAAAAACTCCGGAGTGCCATCATACCAGTTAACAGTGGCATAACCAAACAAAGCTGGATGCTTCAGAAGGTCAACTGTCTTCAAAGGTACAATTTGATTCAAAGTTAACACCTTCATAGCATTTTGGCTCAGAAGGGACTTTGGACAATCAGGAGTGCCTTCCATTAACAAAGTGAAGCCGGCTGAATTCTGAGAAGTTTGGTCACCGGATGCATTCTCTGCCAAAATAGATTTGAAGGCCTCATCGACCACCACCTGGTTTTCAAGATAAGCGGCCTTCGATACGTTCGTGTACTGATTTAAGTATGACGTAGAAAATGCCAAATATTTAGTCAACGTACTTTTACCACTTCTGGCGGTAATCGTAACCCTTTTCAGCGCTCCTGCTCCTAAAAGATTCATTCTGGTGGACTTGGCAAAATTTACACTAGCATCACCTGTTAGGAGGGCGGAAATATAAAAAAAATGATAAACCCGTAGCAGCTATTATTAAAAAAAAGGATCAACCCGTAGGAGCTATTAATAAAAAATTCGAAATACGGTATTTTTCGAGAATTGAAAAAGAAGAGTATTCCGCAGCTTAGCCACTAAAAGTAACAAAAATATTCAATGCAGCAAGGGCAAGCCGTACCAAGCAAGAATAATCAGCGTGGGATTTTCGGACAAGATTACAACTCTAGAACAGACGTGTACGGAAAAAGGATGCACAAAGTATAAATGGCGCAAATTTCGTGGTACAGAGCAACCAATAGCTATCATGACGCTCAGCTTCCAGCAGTAACAAATCTAAAGAAGAAAATGGCCCCAATTTTGAATAGACAAGAGAAAACGCTTTGACAGGGATGCAGTGTTGAGCAGCACCACAAGAGGATATCACGTGCAGTGAAGCAAGTTGCCTTTTATTTAGACCCAAATAATTCGAGAATAAAATGCAAGGGGACGAAGCAAAACGCCGCCATCAAACTGAAATGGTAGTAATGTAGCATGAATAGGGAAAAAACACGCAGCATATGTGTCGACCACCCGAAAGAGCGCTGTAAGCGACTAGCCGAAGACGATTGCTACCAAAAAAAGAGTACCTTAATGGAAAAAGGGGTTGGAAGTCGTAACGTGAATTTGTAAAGAAATCGATGCAAAAATAAGAGGAAAAACAATGAAAGAAGATCAGGAGATGACAAAAACTAAAGTAAAGCCAGAGAGGACAGGAGGATAATCAGACTTTACTCCGCGAAAGTTGTGGTTCCGGGCAAGAGCTAGGGAATATACATCGGATTCGCCTTTTCATTTAACATTGTATTCACCTTGTGTAGCTTCCAATCATCCGAGTTCGCAGTTAACCTGTGCATGCCTCTACGCTGCTGAGTGTTGCACTGCTTCAAATGTTGAAAAGCCATCCCACGCAAAGTACCCGTGTACCACAAACAACCACCACCACGTGGGATTGTTAGGGAAGGGTTCTTGCCTCACAAGGAAATGACGCTGATCACACATAGCACGGCGCACAAGTAGCTGTGATCGACTGAGAGAGGCGTGCTCAGCGCTCTCAATAAATTTTATTTCAACGCTATTACTCAAGCAGTTCACCGTAAGCACTAACAAGCTAATCATACCAAGAGGAACTTATCATAATACATTGAGCATTTAATTTATTATAGAATGTAGCAAAGTAGCCGATACTTAGGTTTACAGCCTAAAAGATTCCTCAAAATTTGCCGCACAAAATGCAATCAATGTAGAAGAAAGAGCAAACCTGTAACATCGTAACAACCCCACTCAAAGTCTCAAAAAAAAGATTGTATCTTATAGGAGTAAAATGCTAGAAATACTAGTGTAGTATTGCCTCTAGTCTTTTTACTTCTATCCGTAAATCGAGTTTCTTGGGTTTGCTATCTTCTGTATCTGCGGGTTTAAATCAGAAGGAATCAAGGTAACGCGATAAGAGATTGAGCCATTTTAATAATATGAGAGAAAACGTAGCAAATAGAATTGGATGAGCAAGTTCGTAACTTCATGCATAGATTTATCGCTCACTTACCGTCACTTCGGACTTCTGGCTTAATACAACAAGATGCGATACTTTTCGTGTTTGCTCACAAAGTTTATCGTGTTTATCGTCAGCGAAGCCTTCTAGCTAGCATAATAAGCTTCCTGTTTCTTTCACGCAGTACATAAAGCAATATGTATTAAGCTTCCTTTTTGCATACCAGGTTCATATCTGGAAACAACCAGTATTGAAACCTTCTGCTTTACATTTATCACAAAGTAGCTTATTTTTCCGCGTATCATCGCCCGTTAGCTCTCGTTTAGGCAGAGACTCGGGGTCATGAATAAAGTATTAAGCGTGAATTAATTAAAAGGTGAAGTCGGTGCTACAATTCTCTTGTATTTAGGAATAATTTTATGAGATTTAATCACATTTTCGTGTTTATTTTCCTTTTAATTACTTTATGAAAGCTGCTATCAGTGGTAAAAATCTTTCCTTGGTTTTCGTTTTCAGCCGGAGTTATTATCAAACGCTAAAAAACGGTCTTCGACAGCACTTATATCCCCAAGCTTACTTTTCAACTCTGTTATAGGCGCCCAAGCTCGCCCATGCTACGCTAGATTTTCTACGTAATTGGGTGAGGTCTATTTCTGAGGAAAATTCTAATAAAATATTACCAAGGTGAAGTTGGCAACGTTTAATTGTACGCTGTAGTAGGCGGTAGCATGAAACAGTATGAAACTGCATAGAGCTTCCCCTTTGTAAGTTTAACAATGCTGCTTAAGGCCATTATACCACTCTTACCAGAGATATGTGGCCACAAAATGATTATCCTTCCATAATATATGATTATCTCGCAGAATTTTAATAGAGTAGCTAGAGTGGGAGGCAAGGCCAATTGGCTATATTCTCAATCATTTCGAACATCCGTTCTCTGATTATTTAATCGTTAATAGGTTTAGTGCAATGGGGAACATCTTATTAGCAGTTCTGCACACGTATTGAATTATGCGTACATCAAGGTGCTTGGCACATTAAGCTTCTAGAAAATGCGTACTCCATATTCAGCACAAAGGCAGTAACTGTTGCGTGCTATTGCTAACCTTGTAAGCTGCCAGTTCATCCGATTACGTGAGTACCAGGCATAAATTATGATACCGAAAGGCTTGTGCTAAGCTAAGTAGATGGCAATTTCCCTTGGGCTTGCTTTCTGTGCTTACAATAAGTAAAAATCCTCAGCTCTTGTGCCACAGAAATGGTGTGAGGAACACTTTTTGGGCAGGATCAAACTTTAGTAAATGCTCAGACAAATGCAAAGTCCGCGGAATTAACATTTGCTAATTCAATGCATAATCCCATAACTTTTACAGCTATGCTAGTTAGAGAAATGTTTCACGCAGAATAGTTTTATCAGTATAGAAGGCATGCGCAAACACGAAACCTTTTGGACTTCATGCGAAGCTCTACCACTGGACTTTCTGAGTAAAATACGCACGCTCAATTTTTGGTCTCATTGGCAAAAGCTTTAAAATGTTTTTACAGCGCTTCTCTCTTCGCTGAGGCGCGTGCCCTTCGGTTTGCTACCGTTGAAATACTCTTAAAGGACTCTAAATTTTCACCATATAGCTTGAAATATCTTCAATAGAGATCAGAGGGCAACGCTACACAATGACCTACCTGGCAAACTTCTTTCAGTTACTTTCTTTGATATGCTTATTGTCTCTGAAGAAGCCGTTGAACCGATGGGAACTATTTCCAATTCTAATAGATGCAAGAAGTGTTTTATCTCGCGCTTCGTGTCTTCCACTTATAAAGATAAGTTAAATTTCATTAAACCACCCCGTAGTTTTACCGGTCGTATAACCCGCTATATCTCGCTAGGAACTTTAAGGCATCTCACGGTCAGTGTTTTTCAGGATTGTTGGTATACCAAGCGAAAAAGTCAAGCGCATTGCTGCTAAGTGGTCACATTAACATGGGTTCCCATACCTCCATGGTGGGATAGTTATGCCGATCTTGGATGATTCAGCGCTAAGAGAAAAAACCTGAATGTTTCCTTCGTTGAGTATGCGGATTAATGAGCCGGTCACGTCATCCTGAGTTCACCGACAGTGAACCTGCTTAGTTTTGAAGGAATCTGAAGCTCAAGCAACAGTGAAAACTTTCTTTTGCTGTATATGAGCTTTTTAATTGAATAAGAAAAAGACGGAATTTCCATACGAGAAGACCTAGGGATGGAGAAGAGATATGCGTATGAAAATAAAGCAAAAAAACACACTCTTGACCCTGTTGTTCAGTTAATGAATTGATGCAGTCGAAGTTTGCTCAATAGACGAGACATGATTGAAAGCCAGGATAAAACGATGCTAAAAATGAAGAGTTAAACTAATTTGCAAAAGATTGATATCCTCTTTGTGCAGGTGAATAAGGCTGGATTCAGCTTATAGGATTGGAGCACCTTTTTCCACCACATTGCTTGCTTGCTGTAATGCATTATACCTCGAAGTCTCTTGTGATACTGCGCGACACATTCTTTCGCGATACGTTTATTGCACTGCAGGAATCTGGTTTGTTTGCATAAAAAAAACCGGGAATTGTCTTAAGTACTTCTTAAAATAGTGTATTACCATTGGTTTCAATTTTTTCTCCTTTAGTCTCGAGTACACCCAAGTTTCTGTCAGTTCATCAACTCACGCGTCTGCACAAATAATGCATCATTGGAAAGAATGAATTACTCGGATTTACCAGGCTCAAAGCCTGGTTCTGCATCGATAGAGTATACAAATTCCACGCTTAAGGGAAATTTCCCAAAAGATGTAGCCGCTTATACATCGAAGGATACGCCAATCGCTGATGACCAATCCAAAGGGGATGCTTCACCAAGCTTTCATTTAGAACCATACGATGCAGGTAGCTTCAGGCTCTTACGATTTCTTCCCAATAGTGGACTACCTGTTTGGGAGGCACCTTTAACAGGGTATATGCTTGGGGATCATCCTTTGACACAACTATCTCCTGGTATAGAAATCCCTCAAGACGATCTTCAGCAATATGCGCAAGCGTTTTCTGCAGCTATTGAAAACATGCAGCGATTGGGAAAGATAAGTGGATTACCAGTGAATTATTTCCCCGGAGGCTCTTCTTCAGCCGGAAGAGTCACTCCATGGTATGATGACTATCCAATTACTGGAGAAAACTATAAGGAGGGATCAGAAAGCCTTCTTAATGATAGCTCCTCAGGATCTTCTGCCTGGGCTGAATCTGCAGCCCTTAGGGAAAAATCTACACGATGGATCGTAGACCTGCTTACTCATTTTGACCTGCTACTTGGAAGCATATCGCAGGCAAAAGGAACAAGATTTCTCGCACTTTCTCCTGTTAGACATGACGCTGCTTCTTTTGCAGCGCATCCTGAAGACTTGGTAAGCGCAAGCAGAACATAAAATTTTGCCACCTTGTTTAAAGGGAAAATTTTTTTTACTATTCATTATTTTCAACTCAGTTTTTGGAATCTGGTTTATTGCATGTGCATTGTGATGGAAAATTGAGTTACATGTTGGACTATTCTTGACGAAAAAAATGTTCTGCATAATTCTAGGCCTGAAATAATGGCGGAGTGGAAAATTTTTTTTCTGTTTTTTGGATCTGAGGGTAGCTCCACAAGTTTGAGAAAGAAAGAAATGGTTAGGGTCTTGTCTTTTTTCTTCCTGCGATTGATTGGTATATTATTTATGGTTGAGTTGCCGGATTCCTACTTGGGTGCAGGAACTTGGTAGCATATTAGTCAGTAAAACGTTTTTATCACTATAATACGGGACTGCAAGAGGCATTAACATGACCTCGAATAAATAGTTTTCAACCTATTTTTTAAAAATTGTATGTTGTTTTAGGAACTTTCGAGTGCTGTCCCATCTCAAAGGGTTGATGCATCACATGCTACAGGTACCACCTCTGCAATTCTTATTGGTGGACCTAAAGCTTTTTCAAACTCTCCTCGAGTTAGAGATTTGAGAATTGCCTTGGCGTCTCGAAGCTTTGCTATGTATCCCCTTGCAAGGACTTGTAAAGAAACAGCTATATCCTTTTCTGAGGCTTTTAAAGAACAGCAGTGTTTTTTAGAGATTATACGGAAACTTCGATGTCACTGGAAAATCTTCAGACGCACACATGACATCGTGAGGCTTGGTCAAGCGGACGCCAACTTTCCGTTTCGAGCGGATTTATACATTGAGTTTTTTTTTGTGCCTAGTATGGGATGGGGTATTGGAATGAACCCGGTATTTCTTGCGTGGCCTCCTTTTCCCTTTATGTCCCCGTTCAGAGCTCAAGTAGCCCACGTTTTATTTCAAAGAAAACGTAACTATGAATGTGAGTACGAATGACTTATCTTGTGTTAGCTTTGGAATACATATGTGAACACTGGAATATCATGCTACTGAAGCTTGAAGTTGAGCACGAGTTGAAGCTTGTTTGTGACTGCACCACAAGGCTTTCATTTTCTGCACCTTTTTTTTCCCCGTGGTCATAGCCTACTAGATGCACTTTATATTCATTATGTAGTTTTATTAGCAACAGTAGGTTTTTAAATGGAAGAATTTAAAATCTCTCAAAATCTCTTAAAGCTCATATTCGCCGCGTGTTTTATCTTTGACTGTACAACTTTCGAACTAGCTAATAACTTCTTTTCTTGTTATGACTTGAGTGCTCCATGGTAAGTTTTGTTTGCCCTATAATTTTTAGGCACTGCTTCACTTCTTTCATGACTCAAAGTCACTTTAATACTAGAGATCAGCTTTCTCTCGATAATCCTTATAAACTGATGTACTAATCTTTGTCTAGTTATGTCTCGAGGATGCTTTCTAGTCTTTTTTCCCTTATTATTTTCGGCGCCTCTAACTTCCTTTGATAGTTTCTAATTAAAAAAAGTGGAGTGCTCTTTTTGTTGGCTTTAGTGAATTCGTGTTACTGCCAGATATTTGCTCGTGTCTCTTTCTGAAATCCGTGGCGAAGAGGTGCGAAGAGGTCATATAGTAGGATTTCTGCTATTTTTAGTGTGATACTTCATTAATAAAAATTTATTTATATGTACTCCATGGAAAAACGGGCCATTTCTTGCATCTATTATTCAATGAAGTGTTATTGTTGCTCCTTATACAGGTACGGCTTCAAGAAACCATAAATATGAGGATAAGGAAAAAGATGAAAAGTTCGAATTGCATGGGACCCTTACCTTTGATGGCCCTGTGACACATTTCATTAACCATAAATATCATCTTTCGGTTTCAGTTTCAATTGTTGACGGCCTTAACGAAGCACTTACAAGAAATGAGATATCTGATTCTCAAGCGGAGTCACTCCGAACAGATGGAGCACTGCGGGATAGTTGGGGATTTAACGGCAACCGGCAAATGGAAACCTATGATAGTACAAAAGATGGCGCAGAAATACTCACTGTCGTTGCCCGACTAAATAGAGAACTACAGCGAGCCCGACTAGTTTTCGCCGATAGAGCTGCTTATTGTGTATTGGCTAGTCAGGCAGATGATACCAGAGTCAGTCATCCCAAACAGATATCATTCTGCACAACACCACGAGACTCCCGCTACCAAGGCGCTCCTGGAAAAAATACAGCTCCAGATGGAATTTTATCAAAGCATGGAAATTCTGCTCCTTCCAGGATGATACATACATGTTACTATCACTGTGTAAGTATTTCACCCTCTTCCATAACCCTTGTAATAAAGAATTTACCTATTCCTGGCAATCATGGAGATAGCAGGGTTTACGATGATCCATATAACTTCCAAGAAGGGCAATTATCTCACGGTGCTAACAATGGGCATGCTGTTGACTTGTACGTACGCATTTCGTATTTGCCATCAAATATTAATCTGCAGGAATCTCCTTCAGAAGAGATAAGGAATTCTTCAGCTCCGTATGAATTGAACCGTATGCATGGAATGGCCTCAGAAGCCTCAGACGCAGAAACTAGAACTGTCATTTCGTGGCAGTATCAGGCTGCAGGCTCACACTCTAGTGATATTAGTCTAACAAATTCATGCCCTTCTAGGACCATTAAACGGGCCACATTTTTTGCATCAGTATCTGAAAGGAGGCTAAGATTTATTGAGAAATTCATGGTATGCAAGATCAGGAGCTTATTTTTTGCTGCATGGAAGGATCGGATCTTTGAGCTACCGAGGAGATGCCTTTGGTTTCACCTTTCATCATCTTTACTCCCTTACGAACACACTTCTAAGGGAGCAGGCTTGTTAAGCGAGGTGCTGCAATGGTTACTTGACATTTTATATAGTATCTCGTAATATGTTTGTGGTATGCACGCCTTCCAACAATATTTTTATAGCTTCACACTATTACTTGGACCTTGTGACGACTTATCAAGAGTCCTTTCACCTTGCCATACTACTTGGGATGTCAGGTTTGATGTCCGCTTTACTATGTTTGTTCCATGAGCATGTACAGTCATGTACTGATGAATGGCGCTCAAGCTCCGATATGCGCAAGCTGTTAAAGCAGCTTTTCCAGTGTGAAGTAAGATGATTCATCTAGTCAGGGTCTAACAGATTTATAAGTTGAGGTGCATATCCGCGTAGTATTATTAGATCATTGTGTGCTCGTGTAACAACGTGCTGTGAATGCACTCGAATGAACTTGGAGCAACAATGCAGCGGTACTAGCAGATACACGAAAAATTGATACACTCTTAAGTCTGAGTAAGTGATATACCCATATTTTCTAAAGAAAAAATGCATACAGGAATATACTTTGTGTAAGACTAGGAAGCCCGTGGTATCCATAAAGTTGGAATAAGCCCGCGCCAACCTCCTTGTAATACCACAAGCTTATAGATCCAAGAGCACCTCGATTAACTGCATCTTTACACTCTGATATATTTAAAAGTTGTAGGCTCGGTAAGGCAGGAAATTTGAGGCTACTTGATTTAGGCATCCTTTGTTTTGCGCGGAATTGTACTGTAACTTAGTGACTAGCAGGAAGTGCTTTTTTATGTCTTCTGCCGAATTTCTCTGGTTCTTTGCCTAGTGATGCTCACCGTACTCCACGTCAGGAGTATAATCAGAGGCTGCGCAGCTAATACAGTTTCTACGCGTTTTAAAATTTACCCGTCACCTCGGCATTTTTATACCATAAAGAAGTAACTACACCTTTGCGGTAAATCTAGCCAGACCTCTTGCGTGGTTCAAAGGCTTTGAGTTAATTGTACAGTCTTTCTAGTGTTTATAGTATAACGCATAATCCTAGAATGATATTTTTTTAAACCTGAAATGGTTCGAGCACGGGGGTACTATGTTATCTGGAGCCTTCTCCAGTGATGATATAGTCTGGAGCCAGCCAAAAAAAACATAACTAATTGGGATACATATCTAGAAAAAGCGCCATAGCTCTATGAGTGGGGCAAAACCTGCTGGAGAAATGAGCATTACGCCTTCACTTTCACATAATATCAAATTAGGTGCCCAATCGCAAATGTGTCCCCGTGTCTGCACGTTCAAATATCATTCAAAATATCCTTACAACCTTGCGTGATTCTAGAAACACTATTAATCAACAAGATAGTACGAAAGACAGACGCACACGGTGGCCGTATCAGCAGGGACTCAATCTAGTTAGATAGAATTCAAGTTTTTAAAAAAAATTCAAAGCCCGCATGCCAGAGCTAGGTGATTCCTTCAGAGAAATCTGGTAGCAAGAACACGTTAACCACGGCGCCAATAGTGCTTGTAACTGCTCTCAATCAATCAGTTTACTGGCATTATCGTCATTAAGGCTATCTAATAATAAAAAAATAAGCGCCTTTATCGCAAAGATTACGTACGACTACTTTAATAAGTGGGAAAAAATTCTCATTTTACGAGTTAAGCGCTGAACGTTATATGGGCCACGATGTGTTTATTGGAGTAGCTCGAACTCAGGGTCCCTCAGCACGCCTCGTACGCGAGAGAAATAAAATGAAAAGTGGTAAGATCTACTGCTTTCCATGTAATTTTAAGCTTCCATAGCTCTATGATGAAACTTTTTGGGCTCTGAGCCAAATGATGAAGTTATGAGAAAGTGAACATGCTTGAGTTCGTTTCAAAAATACAGTGAAGGCATAACGACAATCTCAATTTTTGATGACACAGCGAGGATGTCCAGGGGGTTTCAAGGTACCGTTCCATACGGTGAATTCTACTGTACGAAGAAAGCATAGGAATAGCCGAAGTACCCACATCTTCGAGCTGCAAGGGCTTCATAATCAGTGCAGACTACCGAGTGCTTTCTGCTAGGGACATCGTTAACAATAAAAGATAGGCCTGCAGTCTACGTTGCTATTGTGCAAGCAATATCGTCTGGCTCGCCGGTGATCCCAAGAGCTCCATAATTCAAGCTTGGCACGACATTTCACAATCTTTGATGGACGTAGCAGAGTGCACAAAGTCCTCCAAGTGAATTTACACAATTGCGCCACAATCTTATCGTCCCTATCTAGTTGTCGGCTTGCGGAAACACAGAATATCTGTGTCTCAGCCTTCGGGGGCAATACGACAAAACTCTACATGAAACCCCTGTCTTTTATAGTAGGAATCGGCACCATGGAGTACTTAAAAGAAAACTGTGATTGAGGCCAAATATAGTTGCTCTTGAGTGCAACCGCTACTGTGCTGTAGATTCTCATCAGAGAATAACATTCCAATAAACGAGAAAGCAGGATGTGAGTACCAGAGGTATACAAGTATAAAGATGATACTATATAAGTTGCATGTCGTTGAACATATAGGCATCGTCGAAACCAAGTCAACAGGCTATGGCGACTAGTAGAGGCGTAGAAAAAGCATCTTTATGTAGGAAAAAATCTCTACACAGATGTCACTGCTAGCGCATAACCACTAAGCTGAATGGTACAACGGTAATGCGGCATTTATGATTACTGGCTAATGGGGTTTCGTCAACAAGGAGAAGCATGATAAATTACAAAGCATACGCAAAAAGGCCAGAAAATGCCACAATCAGATGCCAATTGGAAGAATAAGCTTGCTCAGCATTTTCAGCCCAATAGTTGCGACTATCAGCTCTAAGCTGCACCTGCTTCGCGCATAAGAATTATTTATAAGAGCAGCTAGTATGTCTGAGACATTGAGCGCGCAAGATAGCAATCAACGAAGTTATGTTGCCTCTTTCATCAAAATCACGCGGAAAAAGGGCACTTATCCCCTCATGGAATACCTACCGCATACAGTGTACGTGAAAAAGAGAACCTACGAAGGATTACAAATGAAATTTCCAACGATTGGTTGGGTGGTTCCTATAAAAAAAGGGCAGAATTATCAATAGGCATACTCTCGTGTGACGAAGACAATACACACTATTTTTTTGCGACTATGTAGTGCAGCCAATAGATTGTACGAAACTTTTCAACAAAATAGGAACACGCGCACACAACTATTTTTAGTACGAATACAACAGCATGGTAAACATTGTAAACATGTAAGAAAAAGCAGTTCAAAACTTCAGTCGATGAAGCTAGTGCCACGCTGCCAATAAGCTGTATACGATACAGAAGATTTTTTTGTTTTTGCGTAAATGCTTCTGTCCGCTGGGAATCACATGACTGCCCAAAAGTAGCAGTTACGCATGTCAAGGCAAGAAGGCCGCATCAGCCCAGGGCTTGATCCTCACCGACTGTATATATATAGTTCTCGGCTATCTTTATTATGTTGCCCCCATTGGACTCCCCATAACACCTAATCGAGGTAACTTAGATTCCTTTAACACTAAAGGTAGACAGCATGCGTCCTTAGAGCAACGTTATGAGTATGCAAGCCACTGACAAAACGTCACATGTATGCCCAATACAGATATACTTAATGAATTGAGTAACCTGCTGATACTTTGATGCAGAAGCTTTCAACACTTCTTTTATTGACACCACTTCTTTCCGCTTGCCAAAATTTTTGGCAGATATTTCCAAATATACCCTCTACATAAATTTCACTGCAGTTGTGCACTGCTTTACTTGTATTTAACGGCGAAAGACTTCAACAAAGAGTCTAGTTTCCCCCCTAGAACAAAACCCAAAGCCCCGGTCACAACACAACATCGTATTATGAAGAAGCATGCCTGTAGCAGTAACCAAGCATTTTACTAACGGAGGATACTAGTACAAATGTCAAGAAATAAAAAAGCATCATAAATAGCACCCCCTTCCTCGAATCAGTCCAAATCCCGGGTATATAATATATGCATATCTCTAGCTTTCTGTAAAATTGGTTTCACTTCTTCGTGAAGCAGTGAAATTAACACAGGATCGACAATCAGACCGGCACTAGAGGATAGCATTTTTCGCAAGCATCACAAATATACGAGAAGTCCCGTAGCTAGAAAGCCACCTCTTCGTGAGAGGTGTTCAATATCACCGAAGCCGGCATAAATTCGAGAAGCCTCAAATCAGCGGCCCCGACATCTCGAAGTCATTTTTATTAGAACTTAGATACTGCTCTTACTAGCAAAAAGAAACATCACCTGGGAATAAATTAAATCGCGAACCACTTTAGATCCGAAGCGAAAAATAGCCAACTTGAAAGCAACAGACATCGCATTATAATACCAAAAAATATTCAGCATTTGCGCCAAGTGAACTTCAACAAATTCCCTTAAAAAAAGGTTAAACAGAACATTTGACTCATAAATAACACAAGTGACGTAAAATTGTCTGTGTGTTTGCACACTATATAAGTAACTGTACATAAGTGAAGCTTTTTAGTAGCAGCTTATAGAATAGCAGGAAGGTACAAATTTTTTAGGTTCAAACCAGGGAGAATATGAGTCATTTCCAATGGAAAACAAGAAGCTCAAAGCTCAAGCGGCATTCATGGTGGGGTCGCCATCGATATTTCATATCAGCTAGTGTAATTTTCGTACAACTTAAAGGTATGCCAAGGTTCAATGACAGGCGCATCGCTCACAAAGCTTATTTACCAAGATTGATATCACCAAGAATGAGGCTATATCTCCCTATGTGCATGAAGAACACCAATTTCCCCAATTTTTTTCAAAGTTATAAACAGCACGAACATGAAGAATTGTATTCTTGCACGTAAAGGTGCCCAAAACCTTGTTTTCACGTAGAAACAGTAAAAAATGACAGCTATCTAACCCAAAGGCTCTTAGCCTACAGGCGACCTAACCCACTATAAATATAAAAACTACTAATTGGCCTTAAATTTTGCATGCATACTGGCATTTTAAAACCCAAGTTTTGGTATACTATTGAAATCCGAAGGCCGCTTATAAAACCAGAAAGCATCATAGCAGATTTATCATTACACTTTGGCACATGCCGGTTAGCTGAAGAAAATGATAGGAATAGCGCGAAGTAACCCGCTCACTACTACAACTTTGATAAAAAATAATTCAGGAGGCAAAGTGAATAACCTCTAGATACAAGTACGAAAGCTTGCCAACAAGAGAACATACTGTTTTCTTTTTTATCTAAAACTCATCGGATTAGTTTGAAATGAAAATGTCTGCTCTACTTCATAAGCTCCTTGCACTATTGCGCAGCTCAAACTGAGTGTTATTACCAACGCTCAGCAGCAGCAGAAATGTGTGTGTAGCGTACTTCCTCCCGCTGCTGGTAGGCCTGAAGATAGAAACAAGATTACAAGAAAAGTATTACACACACACTCACACATTGCTGGAAGAAGCAAATGAAGTCACCTATTCATGCAGCTTATCCTAATTTATCTTGGGAATAGCAGATGAAGATTATTCGCGTGGGTTCACTCTAGATATACTCAAACAGGGACAGGATGCTAGGGTATTTGAGTTAGAAGAAAGCAAACTAAAGCATGATTGGAATACAAGGCATCTGCACCATCCAAAATCACGTTTTGATACAGAAATTTTACGTGGATGTATAACTGCTACGAGGCTGCTTAACTTATAGGGCGACAGTGAGCTAATAATAGTTACAATTCAGCAGCCAGCACTCTTTAAAATTCTATCAAATTCGCCTTTGTTATTTGGCAAAGATTTTCGTTTAGCAGGCATTCTAAAAAACATGTTTTCAACTGGAATAGAAGTTCTTTTTTGTTATAATAATAAAACTGCTTTTTGTCTTCCTACGCAAAAGAATCAACGAATTTAGCCGTAAAAAAAGAAAACCACTTTTAAACTGAAAAATGCTACCAAAGAAGCAACGTTGCTAGTCGGTAGAAGACTATCATATTCAACCTTCAAATCTGAAGGATAAGAGAATAACAGCAGCTACGAAATAGCCCCTTCATAAGAATTTTTTCCAAAATCAATGATGAAACTCGGTTTATATGTGTGCTATCGGTCTCTTTGAAATATGGAGGAATCTTCTTCCTACTTGAAACAAAAATTCTCATGAGGAAGCCCCGTCATTCCGTATCTTTCCTAAATTTTCTTCCACTCGGCTTAAGTGCAGGATATTGCCGTTAGTGCAAAAATCTAGACTTGTTCCCCATAAACCCAAGCATCTGCCGGCATTTTCTCTACTATATCACTCACTTCTTCGGCTTAGTATAAAGCATATCAAATTATCTCTGTTTAGCTTTTAATCGCAATTTATAAGCAAAGATAATGTAACGCAATATTTCGCACACATACTAGTATTTCCCATTTCCTAAAGGCGACTTAGAACTACTAGTTCTCAAAATACTGCCAAAATATCTTTTATGATTTCTAATATATTTCGATTGAATAAAAATAAGACTATATTTCAAAGATTTGTTTCATCATCACAAATTTTATTTTTATACTTGAATTTGTAAAAAAAGGCACAAAAATTGCGGAAAAGACTAGCAAAGTTACAACTGCTTAAACTAAACTATGCCTACCACCAAGTTGAGAGTCGAAAAATTTTCATTACAAACCCCGTAGCCCTAAAATTTGATCATTTTAACGCAGTCTAAACTGGAACAAACCACAAAAAAAACATCAAGTTTGAGCGTGTTGGAAACGATTTTATTAAACTCTTGGCCCTTCTTTTCAACTATCTCCACCAAATTTCTCTACCATTTACTACCAGAACAGCCTCCCTTCGGCTTTTCTAACCTCAAAAGTGGCTCCGTCTTCGTCATCTTGCATCATTTCCTCGATTTCCTTATAAAAAGGGCTTTGCTCTGTTATAATCGGAATTCCTGCTTTTACAAAGTCCATAGCCTTTGTTTTGGATGCTGAAAACGGGTCCGTAGTCGCTGAAGAAGTGCTTGGTGAAGCCGCGCTCCCTGCAGGGATGATGAAAGCAAAAGCCATGAAAGCGTAGAAAATTTAGCACACAGAAGGCATAATGACATGTAAATAAAGTTAAAAAACTTATAGAAATCAGACTATTAAAAATGGTAGCAACACACAGTGGAGCCATCAAACTAAGCGTGAAACAGGCGGTAAGACAAGATTTTACACAAATTCCCCAAAAGACAAAAACCAGCTGGAAGAAGCAGAAATACGAGATTTCTCACCAATTAGTTCTACTCCGGATAAAAATAAAGCAAACTAAGAACAGAAAAACAAAATACCCTTGTAACGCACTTCATTCCCAACACAAATCAAACTTCCTACACCTGTTTTCAAACTGCTGTGCTTCTTCTTGCCAATGCTTTTTTGGATTTTTATAAACAACTTCTTCAATGAATCAACGGAAGAAGGCTCTCCTGATTCTGCACTACCTTGCTTCGGGGAATATTTCTTCGAAGCCACCACTTTTGTGCCCGCCAAAATATTATCTTCAAAGTCTTTACCTCCATTTTTGTTAGTTTCTTCAACTTTTTTCCCGAATCTGCTTGTAGTACCAGCAGGAGCCCTCACCCGAGATGGCTCTTGCATACCAGGTTCTGCCGACTCAGAAACGCGTGGAAAACCCGGGGTACGAGAAGATGAAAGCCGTCCTGAGGGGATGGAAGGTGAAGGCATAGAAGAGCTCGCTACACCGTAAGAAACCATATTAGGGTAGGAGGAAGCGGGACTTTTCTTGCTAATAGTCTCAAAGTTTTGATCACGTTTCTTCACAGAGGAAACGCTTTTGCCCTTCAAACTTCGTGACTTTCTTCGAGATGAGATATCTGATAGGGTGTCTTGCTCAGAAGGGGTACCGCCAGCCACTGCTATCGATTGCACACGCTCATGCGAGGCAGGTAGAGTACTAGAAGCAGCGAGAGATCCTTCCCAATCTCCCACGCTTGATACTTCATTGTTATCCATCATGGTGGACTGCGAAGCGAAGGTGTTATAATGCTCACCCTCACGAAATTTGCGATTTGAAGACATCTTCTCAGTCTGTGCGCTTAAGAAAGGAGAATTCGTTGGGGAAGGAGTGTTATTACTACGCCCTTTTCCATTTAATTCCTCTAAATTCTCTTCATAAGAGGAACGATGAGTTGATGATTTCATTGATGAAGGAAGCTTACTTACTTTTCCCCCCAATTTTCTGGGTGCAGAAGCTTCAGCGGAAGAAAATTCTAAGCTGGGAGCAGGTGCAACACATGAGCTCTTCGTTCTTCGGTTAGGGCTGAGCATATTACTCAATTTTCTAGCAGGCTGGATGGAATCTTCACGACCTTGGATATCCTTTGCTAACAAGTGCTCTCTACGAGACACGAAATCAGCCTCAGCAGCTGAGCTATCCTCAGGATAATCAGGAGATGTAGCGGGAAAATGAGAAACATCAAGCAGAGCCTGAGACCGAAGCGAGGGTTCAATAGAGGGAGTGACGGGAACGCTTTCTGAAAAGGCAGCTTTTGGTCGGCTCGGGGAGCGTGTGCGACTTCGAGAAATCGTTGGCAAAGAAGATTTCTTTTCATCAGATACAGCGCTCTTATCGTGGGAGGATACACTCGCACGATGAGCCTTTGTCTCATAAGTACTCGCAGTAAAGGATTTGACCTTAAGAATAGACATTTTTGACTGAATTGAAGGTGAATTCTCTGTTTTCGCATTCGTTTCTTTGGGAGATTTTTCAGATGATTGCTTGATGGGGTTCTCGGTAAAAAGATTGGGTATCATTTCATTATGGGAAGTTTTCAGCATTTCATTCTCAGTGCCATTTGCCTCCGTAGTATGAGTTATTTTGCGGGTAGCCCTGCTATCCTCTTGAGCCAAAACTGGAAGGACGGCGGTATTCGCATCATTTTCCAGGGTTGACTTTGGGGTGAGCTGCAGAGATTCCGTGTGTTCCGGTGCATCGGTGCTATAAGAAACTGCAAGAATTTGAGGTTTTTGCTTCCTTCCTGCCTCCTGCTTCTCTGGAATCTGCCCAAGTGCTTCACGGTCTCCTACCCCCTTTTCGAGGGTGGCATCAATCGATTTCTGAGGGGAATGTTTAGGCAAACCTGCTTCAACCTGTTGCGGTTGCTGAAGCCCTGATTCATTGTTTTTAGTCTTTACACGTGTAGAATCTTCAAAAACTGAAGCTTCATTACTTCCAGGGGAGGAGCTCTTCACAAATTTCGGCATCAACTTCTTCGCCTTCGGTCTGGCCAGCTTTGTAGGACTGACTAGTGGACTTCCCGATTCCTTCTTTCCATCCTTGCTACTCGCCAAAGAAGATGAAGCTACTCGTTCACTTTCCGGGGTTTCTTCCTTAACAATCCCAGGAACATTCTCCAAAGTGACCGATTGTTCTGAAACTACGGTAAGTGTGTGACTTACTGAATATCCCGAGTTATCAGAGCTTAAATTAGATGCGTAAGATCCGCTGCCAGCACGTCTTGCGGTCGAAATAGGTGGCAAACTCTCAATAGGATGATCTAGTCGATTATTCACTTCTGATGTTCCACAAGAGTTCTTAAGTTCAGACAGACCACCCTCTGGAGCACCACTTGGTGTGGAGGGTGGAATTCCTTCGTCTTCCGAGCTCACAGGGTATGCACTACCTTTCTCAAAGTTTACTGCATTTTTTTCCTTCTCTGCAGGATATGTAGCATCTAATAACACACCTGCAGGTTCACCAATATGCTGCTTAGGTGCATAGGCTGGTAATGGACGCTCTTCAAGAGACTGATCTTCAGCTTGAACCGCCGATGCCTTCAGAGCATTGCTCTTGCTTGGAGACACTTTTTTTCCTGGTCGGATGACGTGGTAGGAAGCTTCAGAGGGGCCAGGAGACAAACTAGAAGTTTCACGCTGGGAGGTGAAACCTGGGACTCTGCCGCGGCTGCCAATAGCTCGAGGAGGGGGGAAGTAACCCACCGGTAGATTGTCTTCAAAGCCGAACGAGACACCATGAAAGTTTGATGTTTTCTGATCGGCGGAATTAGATCCTGAAAACTCATCCCCAGAGGTAGCAACGGTATAACTACCATTTTTTGTCTTCCCAGTACGCCTTGTGCTGCTATTATCCACATCTTCTACAGGGAAGCTTGGGATGCTGTCTTTACTCTGAGGTAACGAAAAGCTAGAGGGGGCCTCATCATTAGGTAACTTCTTCACACATACTGCAGCAATACTTTTTCCGTTCCCCGAGAAGCCCTCCGTCTCCCAGCTAGAAACCCCGCTACCCTCTTCCTCAGCAACCTCATCGTTTCGCTCGAAAACCTCCTCTGGTGTTTCATCAGCTTCTCCCTGCTGGTGTTGTCCAGTCATACTCTCCTTCAAGTAGGTTTCTTCTTCCAAATGCTTATCATCCTTTGTTTTACAGGACATTTTAAACATCTTTGAAGAAACCGAAGAAAGCAGCTTCGTGGACTTTATCATCACCTTCCTCAAGCTTGAAGTATTGCCTTCAGACAAACCTGAAGAAAAGGAATCATATTCTCCGGCCTGGCTAGATACATGTTTCATCGGCAAAAACTCATTGTTATCAAGAGATTCTCCACTCTTCCCATCCTTCCTGACCACCAAAACCTTGCGTTCCTTCTTGTCAACATCCGACACGGAGGTATAAGGATTCGTCAAATCAGGGGAGGCAGAAGAAGCTATCGTACGTCCTGACTGCATAGAATACGATGAAACAGCAGAGGGTTTTCCTTCCGATGTAGATTCTTCGACTGAAAATTCTTCCTTCACCTTCTGCTCTACTTCCAATGGGGGATAATCATACGTAGAAGCAGGCAATCGCTTCTCTTCTCTAGCTTTACTACCATTTTTTTTCTTCATCCAGTAATTAGCATCATATGAGCGCAATGAAGAGGGAATCGGCATTTCTTCATTCTCTGCTAGTTCGCGAAGATTTGCACGGTTTGAGAAGGAAGCTGAATCCGACGAGAACTGGGATGATGAATAACCATCTTGGGAGAATCCAGTAGCAGATACAGAGGCGTTAGTCTCACGTGGAAGGTGGCGGTTTGATAGATGCTGTTTTCCCGAAGAATAAGCTGTTTGAATGGAATGAGTTTCCTTCGTAATGTGTGAGGAGGCTGCTGAGGGTTCGTGAGGTTTTCCCGAAGAAGCTTTGCTTTTCGGAAGGATGCGTAAAGATTGTTGGGAAACGGCGGATTTCCTGAAAAAAGGGGTAGTGGCTTTGAAAAGAGGGTACACACTAAATGTGGAAGCACACTGAGTAACACACTGAACTGCGGAAAAATCTTGAAATCTTATAAAACCTACAACAATATCAAAGGGTAGACAATCACCCTCTGATTTGATTGATATGAGGAAGACCTTTGCAGCTTACTAAGAATCTCGCAAAGGCATTATTAATAGCGTATCATCCCTCACCCCCCCTCAACTGCTTATTAAATGACTTTTTTAACGACTTTGGAAACATTAGACTATCAGAACCTCCCCCCAAATCCCATAAGAAAAGCATCGCTCTCCCTAATCTACTCAAACCTTCAAACTCATTTTATCTATGCTAGAAAAAAAGCTAGTTGAAATCTCCGGATAGCTTTAGCAAGGCAAGAACACACTAGTATAATATCTGCATGAGAATGCGATAACCTAGAAAACTAGGTATTACTCCCAGCTATATCTATATTAATAAATAATCTATGCTAGAGTTGAGTATTACTAATTCTTTACTCACATCATGCTGCTTGTTTTCAAGAGATATTTCTTGTGTACTTCAAAACTATACACACAGAGTATAGTTGAAGCACAATAAGATTGGAAACGAGTTACTGCAAATAGCACTCCCTCTTGAACGAGCTAATTAAGAAAACATCCAACGCATCAACTAAAAAACTCTTCCTCATCATCAAATTTATTATAATGCCTACATCAACTCCCTCTCTAAACTATCACTGCAGGAAAAACTGATAATAAAACATCAAAACACTAGGTTTTACCCATAAAAACAGCATGAAAAACAGAAAGACGGTGTAACTACACTAAATTCGGGGTGAAAAATTGAAAAAAATCTCCATTTAAGCTGCATAGCTCATTATAAGCTACGGAGAGGAGAACGATTAAGCTAATAAACGCCTACCAGCTTATTGCAACAAATCGATAGCTTATTCCACTCAATGGTTGTACATGTAAAGGCTATATACGCGACTAAAACACTGACACTTTAAAGCATTCCTTCACCTTATATGAGCTTTAATCAAGTCATAACATAACGAATATCTTCTACTAGACCTACTGCACACCTCAATTTGATACAAATCGAACTTTTTGAGCCAAAAAAAAACTTTTCCCCCCTTTAAAACTATCCACAGATCAAAACCAACACACACAGATGAATCACACATAAAATTCGTTGGGAAAATATACCTTTCAGCCTCAGCGCTAGCATTATGAGGCCTCGATCCTCCTGAAGAAACAACACTCTTTCCACCGCTAAATTGGCTTTTAGCCTGTGTGCGAAATAAAAACAGTTCATTTCACTTCCTCTAGATTTTATCCTAATCCTCTAAACCTGATGAAACCCTAGAATATACACTATATAACCAGCCAGTGAAAATAAAATACAGAGAGTTTAATAATTCCCACTAGAAACTTCAGGAAAACACATGGCACCACGAACACGAAGGCAATTCACAAAGATACTACAGATCTTTTTTTTGCATGAAAATATACAAACCCTAAACCCTAAGTTTTTTGCACTTAGGGTTTAGTTACGAGCAGAAAAGGTAGTGAATCATCACTCAGAAACAGCGGAATATGGACTTCTGATTTTTCAGTTTAAAAAAAATGTGAAAAAGCTGATAAGCAATCGCGCGTTAGTGTGCGAGAGTGTAGAAGATACAATATCAAGAGCCAGTCGATACTAAAATGTGATAAGGAAATGGTAGACACTCTAGGCCTTGAAAATATCTCATTGTCCAGTTGCTTCAGCCGGTGATTAAGCGTATTGTGGCTAACAGCACAGCAGTGAAATGTCTCACCAGCATGTATTGTTGGGAGAGTACCTCATACCGACATTCACACACAAATTTATCATCATTATCAATATGTGGTACATTTCTCTGAAAATTAAAAGTGAATTTTTTTAGTGAAAAATATATTCCTTGAGCAACGCATCATACACAAGCCTTTTCGGCGACGACGCAAATTCAACCAGAACATATGCATTCCACCAGTGATAAGGGAGCAAGAATCCCTACTTCATCTCTATATGAAAGCTTTTTCAATGAGAAAAAACACTACTCTAGAAAGTGAGAGACTTGACAGTAAGTAGTCACACACAGTGGAAGGTGTGACTAGCGCTTCGATGGGGGTGAAAACACACATAAAGAAAAAAAATGCACACTTGAAAGACACGGAATTCATTAAATATAAAAAAAGTGAACAAAAGCCGAAAAAAGAGCACAAATCACGCCAAAAAATCGAAAAAAGCAAGTCCAAATTTGCATCCACGGGTGAAATATGAAGAGCACACGAGGTAAATTCTACCTTATAGTCTGCTTTTTTTGAATCCTCTACCTTATCGGAACTCATTGCGCATAAATACTCAAAGAAATCACATTCATTGTAAGCTTTACCAAACTCGCACACTAATTTTAACCAAAAAAAAGCTGCTTCAAGCTCAACATACATCATCGAAGAAAATGAAAAATCATAAAAAACTAAAAACTCGAGCATCAAGAATGCCCTGAAGATTATCAGTCACATGCAATAAGCATAAGCGGCTCATATAGCAGTCTTAAAGAATTATAAAATTTTACAAGATTTCCTGTATTTTAATGCATGCTTTCGATAAAACGCCAAAAAATCTTCATCTAAACATATTCTGAATGCGTTTTTCAACTTTCTCACCTGAGAACCAGCAGAATAATCAACTTTCCCAGTGGTGTTTACTCGGGAAGAAACTTTGGAGAGATCTAGTGGTTTACAACTTTGGACGTGCACTGCTCTATTTGCATTCCGTTTCAGAAAGGAGTGCCTAGTCTCTAAGAGGAAAAAAGAAAACGAGAGCAACTAGCAAGTAATTTGGTAGTTATGCAGAGAAGAAGCGTAAAAGCAGGGGGCAGAAGTAGAGTAAAGCAAATCAAGCAGAACTGCTCCGTAGACTTACACTCTTTGATTAAAACATATTGAAGAATCCAAAAGACAAGCTAATTTCCTCGTGTGTAAAGATCTTAAGAATATTAACGAAGCTGTTAAATATCACTTAATAGATACTACTACTGCTCTTAATATTGTCTTTTAGAAAATCCTTTTGAGAAAAGGAAGAAGGGGAAACATATTCCTTGAAAATCTCTGTAATACTCCTAAACCATGGTATTCCTACAATTTACACGAACAAATTCAAACAGCAAATTCGCTCCCAGAAAGCGGATGAGATGACGAGATCTACAAAGTATAAGGTAGGAAACCAGCTAAAAAGCTAAAAAACAAATCAACACACAAAACATACAAATCTGCTGCGAAAACATCAAATTTGATGCTCAGCTTATACCAGAGGAAACTACAAAAAACCCACTGAGAAAGAAGAGCCTCCAGAAAAGCACTAATGAGAACTAGCTTCCAAATTAGAGCAAATTAATTGTGTAACACAAATCAGATATAGGTACCAAATTAGAGCAAGTGACTTGCACACACACACACAGCTTTTCTGAGTATGCATGAGCTCACAAACACACGAATCTCAACCAGAAAGCAGCCAAGTATTAGCAAGACACCTTACTCAACGCAAATTGTAATGGAAATTAAGGAGTAGAAGGAGCAAAAAAAGAGTGCATGTACAGTAATTATCATATATTCTCAACTCTAGTACATAAAGAGGTATGAAGGCTGTTGACTCCCATCCAAAGTCGCATATTATGCATTAACAAAAGCTGACCGGGCTAGTATTCAAAAAATAGTATAAAGCTACGATATATTAGGTGCTTCATATAAATCCAACATGAAGATCTTCAATTGCAACTCAGCGCTTTCATACCGAAGCTACTCACGCACATACACGCCCAGCTTACATCTAAAAGAAGGAATAGTTGGTTGTAATTTGAATAAGAGAAGCTGTGCAGAAAGAATTCAAAAACTATACATTAAAACTCCTTTAAAGCTCTAAAATTCACTAATGTGTTGCTAATAAACTAGAAAAAACACGATGTGTCTCTGTATGTGTGTGTACCTTTATGTTCGAGTGTGCATCCCTTTTTTTGTGTATGCAAAAAAAATTTCGTATCGTTCAATGAGAAGAGCTTTTGCATTGTAAAGAATAGTATTGCTTAAAAATGAAACACAAATATCCCATGTGTTTATAAGGCGAACAAAAAAAAGAAATACCAACACCACACACACACACAACAAAAAAAGAATAGAAAAGCTCTCTGACAAGGCTACTTTATGAAGGTCAATTTCCGGGCTGCTACATCAATGAAAGGTGAAGTAGGCTCTCAAAAAAATGCAGACTATACAAAAAAAATCACATACCATGTACCAAAAGGTAACGGCGGAATGCATACCTATAATGATAAAATCAAGCGATGAAGGAAATAGGCTTTTCAAATGACCCAAAGACTTCACCAAAGCTTTATCATGTAACAAAACACACACCCCTCCTTTCAAAAAAATTCAAGAATTTGCGCTTCCTATTTCGAAAATACAAAAATAACCACCTCACCACATGGTAAACTAATTGTGTGTGTGCGTGTTGGTGTGCACATATGTGCATCTTCATCGTGGTGTTCACATGTGTGTGCACCTTCGTTGTGGAGTGAATTTGTGTGCATCTTCATCGTGGCGTGCATGAGTGTATAGATACCGCTAATCGACCAGAAATAGCCACATTTTCAGTTTAACAGAACCAAAGAAACATCAGAAAACATCCATCAAGCAAAGCTACCCTCCATATGCATCATTTTTAACGTACAAATCACCAAAAAAACAAACTCCTTCGGTATATTAAAAGCCTTCACATTACACTGCTCTAAACTAACATATCATAAATTCACTGTACTTTTCAGGAAATCATCAAAGAAGAGTTTTCCTCCTTAAAAAGCCACCCAAAAACCATCAAATATCCCTCAAAAAACCCACCTGGAATAGGCTTTGCATTCTCTGAGTCACTTGGTACCTCAAAGTCGTATTCAACATGATAAACTTCTCCAGAGTTTCCCAAAGCGGAGAAGTTTTCTCCTTCCAACAACCTTCTCTTAGCCAAAGCTGGTAGCACACGATTGTCGTAATCATAAGCTCCAGAAAAAACCTGAGAATCTCTAGACGGAACTGTGGCAGAGCTCGTCTCACGAGGAAGCTCCCCTGCTTGAATCGCGTCATTTGGAGCCCCATAATTACCACTTCTTTGAGAAACGGCTAAAGAACTTCTACCATAACGCGAGTAAGAGGCAGTATCCTGAGATAAGAGCGAGTGGGACGGCTCAGCTCCGGGAGCTCTGGAGCTATCATAATAGGCAAAATTCTCTGAGGAAGGGTTGACTAATGAGGAAGAATAAAGAGGAGCTTTCGGTAGCTGATGCTCTTTTGAATCTTCAACATTGATGGCATGGCGAGAAACAGTCGCCAGTGCTTCCCTTAATTCAGCCTCTGCTATCCTTTGCCTTAAAACATGCCTCCACCATCTTTGGATGAGCTTCACAGAGTTTGAAAAGTGTACTACTATCTCCAGCTTAGCTAACAATATCCTTTTTTGCAGGATATTCCGATACCTGGGTAGAGCAGAGAGAAATTGATTGTAGAAGTGGAAGAAGCAGAAGAAAAAGTGGAAGAAGCAGAAGATGTGGAAGAGGCAGAAGAAGAAAAATTAGAAGCAAAAGAAGAACAAAAACAAGAAGAGGAACAAGAGGAACACGAGCAACAAGTAGTAAAAGCAGAATAACAACAAAAAGAAGTAGAAAATACATATCAATAAACTAATATAAAGATTCTTATCTAGTGAGCAGTAAAAGAGAAATCACGAAAAAAACGAGATTTTCGGTTTCTGATTTTGAAGATATTATATGGAATTCTTTAGATATTAAACGAGAAGTTGTATTATCAAGGCATTCTTCATACGTTTTAATTTCAAGGTGAGACAGTTTAACATGAATTAATCAAAGTTAATGCATAGAGAAAAATATATAATTTGCTTAATAAGGAAATTGTAAACATAGAAATCCCTTGCTTCTGTAGAAAGTTATTTACCCCATTTTCGGATCTATTAGGCCATTATAAGTAATACAGTACTTCTCAAAAGCTCAAGCAGACGAAAAGTAGAGTGAAATATTAAGTATGCGTAGCAAGCAGAAGATAAATCTTCCGATATTAAGGGGATGATTGGTTCCCTTAAAATTAGTTCATAGCACTTGCATATACACATACAGAGATACCGACTTGTAGCGAAAACACACACAGAGCAGCACACACAGAGCAGCACACACAGAGCGGCACATACATCTCCATACACACAAAAATTAGCTCAAGAGCACACAAAATATATACTTAGATCTGACAAAGCACTCAAAAAACGCTACACAACATGCTTTCTGAAGAAGCGAAATCGGTACGCTCTTCAGAGAATAAAAGCTTTAAAGATTGGAAATCACATGGATACCCTCATCAAGGTGTATACACGCACACACACACAGTCATTCACGATTTAAATCAAGACAGTAAGAAAAAATCTTCATCTAGGTAAAAAGCAATTGATAAGCCATATCCACCCAGAAGTATCTCAAATATTACCATCGCTGGATCACAAAAGCAGCCTCATCTGCTGATAAAATTTTCCCTGTTCGACGTTTTCCATCGAGAGAATAGAAGTTAACTCCAGAGTTGTATACAGCCATTTGAATAGCAAAAATTCTCTCAAAGCCTCCCTATAATATAGCCCAAACTTATAACCGTGGCATAGTACAAGCCATCGCATGAAAACTATCAATGAAATAGTTTGGTTCCACTAGTAACAGATGCATATATTGAACACCTCGTGTGGATATCGGAGAGAAAGAAGCGAGAAAATACTCAAATATGTGCACAAAATAAAAGTAAAATACTCACAAGGTTTTTTTACACACAAAGATGGCAGTCCAACTCAATGGAATTATAATGAGTATGCCTCTAGGAATGCTTCTCGCTGCTGCTAGTAAAAACTACACCTACTTGCATTTTTTGAAATATTTATTATTCGCTTATGTAGTTCGAAGTAAAAAATCACACTTTAATTGATGAGGATATCTTCCAGAAGAATTTCTAACAGAGATGCATATACAGCATATCAAGCTATCTACTTAAACATTAAAGCTATGAAAAAAGATGCGAGCAATCTGCCTTCTTCAGGCTTTCCAAAGTAACAGAACTATATTACCACACCGTCATACAGCGCAAATAGCATGATTAAAAATAGCAGATCAAGAGTAATCCAGCATCTCTATAGTACGAAAAAAAAAACAAACACACAAAATGCATCCTCATCAACGAAAGAAGCAATAGGTTTCTACATCAGTTTGAAATGCCCCTTAGCTGCCGAATCTAGTTTATTTACAATTCTGAAGATATTTCTTGATAGTGAGAGTCAATCTGAAAATAGTGTGTAATAGAACAAACTGATTAACAGTGGATATCGCCCATCTATTTTTTTCATGGTATAGCGATACAAGGAAAGCATTATTAGCTCTTGAGCATGAAAAAAGTCACGCACACACATTCAGCTTCCTTAGAGGTTTAAGTGAGCAAAATTACACACAGAAGATATTGAACTAGTTCTAGAGAGCGAAATTAGTGAATGTGGGGGCTGTAGTATAGTGAAGAAGAGCAAAATGCGTAAGATTCTATCAAAAATAAAATCCTAATACTCCGCTAGGACTTTCTCCTCTTTAAAGGTTATGCTTTTTGAGGTGATAGAAGGTAAAGATTCGGCAAATATTTAGCAGCGAAATAAACTGTGAGAATTGCACACACTCAGCCTTTGATGGAGCATAAATTTCGTCCAAAGCAGATAGTATGCTAAAAAATACCCGCCTGTGAGAGGAAATTCGATATTATCTAGCACCTTCACTAGAAAATCAAATAAAGTCTAGTATTTACTGGAAAAAACATCACTTTAATACAAGGCAACAGCTCCCTCCAGCTGCACAGTTTACATAAACTGCAATTTTCTACGATCTACATGTTATTCAAACTGCAAAATCTTCAGCCATAAATTCTATGAAAAATGAATTATATCTACTTGAAATAAAGAAATTCTTCGTCTTCTTCGAGGTATTACCAAAGAAAAGACGATACTACACACATTGAAAATGAAGCAGTAGGTTGGTGAGGTGTCTGTGTGGATTGGGTATTAGGCGTGTGTTTGGGTTGGGAAAACCTTAAATGAAACTGGCAAACAGAGAAAAAAATCCGACAAATTTTTGAGCTACTCAATATTTCTGTTGCTACTACCTCGGAAACACACTTGGAAAAAACCTCCACAAAAAGCTTCTCAAACTAAACTTATTCAAAGATATCTAGAAAAACGCCAAAAGCAATCTTTTTTTCTTGACCTAGATTAAAAGGCAGGCAACCCTCAATAGCCATACACGATTTTGATTCATACTTCATCCTATCACGAAGCACACACGAGATTATATTACGCTGCCAAAAATTTCACTATGGAAAAAAAAACAAGGGAAATTTGCACTAAAAAAGCCTCAAAATAAGAGTGACAGAGATTCAAAATGGAAAAAAATCGAGTTGCATTCAGATTGTATGATAGAGTACCTATGCGCCTTCTCAATAAGAGTGTTTTAAGTGCTCCCAAATATGCTCAGGCATACAGAATTTCAGAACAGGTGCTTAGAAAAATATGAATAGACATCTTCACGTTTTGGCAAAAACTATGCTGTAGGGCATTGAATAAAAAAAGTTTGATAGAAACACTTTAGGAAATATGCAAACACACACATCGAAGGACTTTCGAAAAAATCCCGTTTTCTTTTTATGGAATTTACTCCACATATGAAAATTCTATACATCAAAAGGTGGTAACTTAGAGCGCAGCACCATGCATCTGAAGCACAAGCAAAACGTACATTGATTCATCGAGCCCCTTCAAATTTAAGACTATGGAAGCCTGCACAACGCCCGCTTGGATTTTTAGAATGAAGACCAAAATAACTTGGAAGATGCCGGGATTTGCTACAAAAAGAGGGGAACAAATTCGATTTTATCAAAAAATAGATCAAAAAATAGATCAAAAAAGAATCAAAAAGAATCAAAAAGAAGAGGAAACAGTTGGCATTAAACATTTAAATATTCACCAACTTAGAAGATAAATTGTCCAACTATGCGATACCTAGCAAAATTGTTGATATCCCCGACATCCCTAGGTGCCATGAGAAGAGTAATAATCTCCTTCAAATGTGTGGAACCTGTTTGGGTGGAGTGCTGATCAGAATAGTTCATCTTTCCCACGCAAAATTTTATCCACAAGCGATACAAAGCACATGAAGCTCACCGATAGAGAGAAACTTTTTCAAAATAAACAAAAAAATAATCTTGGGTGAACCATCACACATGAAGGCTCAGCATGATAATGACTTCTGTATAAGCAGTGGGATAAAAGAGAATCGAAATTTAGAATATAGTCGTTTGATACGTCAGATAAGGCTCTTGCGTAAGCACGGATTCTCTTCGTGTTTTCAGCGTGAGGTAGGTATGGGAGTGCCTCATTATCTAAGCGGCACCAGGAAAGTTGAGCTAAAATTGCGCGATATGCGTGATACGCATTGAAAAAAAAGAGAACACTTTACAATAACTTGTATCAAAGCAATTAGCATCAAGAAACGGAGAAAAGAGGTATATTATACAGACTGTAATACATGAAAACGCCAACTTAATATTTATGGGAATAACCTTCAATGCACTTTGCATGAGTGCGCGCGCATCGATTTCGGGTGCATCTATACTTTATACGTGAGTATGTATCGAGTTTGGTTGTAACGACACTTCATACGTGAATTTTTCCATCGATTTTGAATGTAACCACACTTCATGTGTGAGTGTGTGCATCGACTTCGGGTGTATCTACACTTTATACGTGAGTGTGTGCATCCATTTTTGGTGGATATATATTATGCATGAGTATATTTCCATTTATATGGAGTGTATCTACACTTCATGTCTGTTTTCATAGATTTTGGGTACTACTATTAGCGGCAAATATATAAAACACAAAAAACTCAGTAACCACGGGAAAACACTCTTTTTTCCCATGAATCAACAATTACACGAGAAATCATTTCAATTTGGGGTGAAAAATAATCAAACAACAGCACCACAATAGCTAGATGTCGGTGCGCAAAGATTCACCTTACATATATGATGGTATGCTGCAAAAAACACAAGTATAAAGATGCGGTCAGAACCGGTAATCTTGAGGAAGGACCAGGGAAGAAGTAGCTGGGCAACACGCCCATCAAAACCCACACACAAAAAAACTTTGAGCAACTTAGATACACTACATTCTCACCAGCAGAAAACGCAAAGAATAAGGCACGTACATCTAGAGCTCCAACATATACTAAGAACAGAACGGATTATGTTCGGACTGCACTCCAACCAACCATTCATAGCGACTCATGCACCAGCAAAAATGGTGATAAAGATCCCATCAAGCAACGTTTTCGCATTGGGTAAACTGCTGTCTCGTAATTCTAAATTCGTTTTTACGTATGAATCCTTATACTGAAAAAGTAGTAGGAGGCAACGCTAAGTACAAGAGCCATTACCCCCCCTATGTGAACCAGCGGGAAATACCACAGAATCTCACCTAACATCGCGCGGCCAAAAATCCCATTTACGTTTTAGGCAAGCTAAACCACGAGAGAAGTACCCATGCACCAGAACTTAGGTAGCGGAACCTCCGTACCCATTACATATATACGTATTGCATGCATGTATATTTATATGTGGCCCGCGAACATGTATAGTGCGTATATCCATTTCGTGGTCCTTTTATGCAATTGCGTAGACCTAAAGGGGTAATGATTCAAGTTGCGTTTTGAGGTGCATGATGCCACCAATTTGTAGCTTAAGCGCTGCACATTAGGGGAAAGAGCAATGATATGCGTCGGCGGGACGAGACCGTGAGTGTGCGCCAGTCTTGAATTGATTCCGGCACCAAGGGGTAATGGAGGAGATGCAGGTGACGCACTTTCACGGGGTACGATGCCCAGAAGCGCTAAAGAGAAACTGGTTGCACGCCATTTTGCAGCTGGTAAGTTTACAACGAGCGACAGACAAGCGATGCATAGGTTTTATTGCATAAATGTACACTGATCAATGTTTTCAAAGCCTGCAGCCCCAGTCAAGTGAACTTGATTGAGCCATTGGGAAATTCAGCCGTGTTGAGACCGCGCATTAGCAGCGCCGAAATTCAGTATTTTCGGGGTGCAAATTTCTCATTGTGGGTTGCGTGAATAGCTGAAATATCTTAAAGCCTCAATATTCACGGAAGTTATCAGGGAAAAAGTACTTAAGTATAACATTAAAGTGTTTTATTAAAAATAAAATCATGGATTCTTGAATAATAATAATAAGGGTACTAAAAATATTTAATTAAAATCATAGGTTCCTATATAATAACAATGGTGATACTCGTTATATCTAATGAGATGTAGGGGGTCTCAGCCCGATTTTCACGAGAAAAATCGCTAGAATCCTAGCAGGCGATATCTGTATTCAATTTTGTAATGCTAGGTGAGATACTAGGTCTTTTCTTTTTGCGTGCATTTACTTTTTCTACTTCAGGCCCTAATAGACATAACTGGCGGTCCTTTAAATTTTACACTTTAGGAGGTGGATTTGCCATTTTATCCCCTGCAATGCAGCTAATAGGATAGAAGTATATATTGCTATAGAAGCTAATGTCCAAGGTGGCACTTAAATCAGGATAAGCCTTTCTATGGTTTTAGACTATCGCGGTACTCTATGCCTTTTGAATTAACACTTAAAGCTCAAATAATGACTAATCGTCCTGATTCTCAGGGCTATTTCTGGCTGCTGCGCTATTTGAGCAACAAGCTTGCACTATCTGCAATTCTCGATACGTCTAATCTTTTGTGCGCTCTCGGCGCGAAGTCGATGAGCGCTATTATACCTTAGTGTTTCGCATGCTTTACACGAGACCACAACTACAAGACGTTACAAAATAGTGCCGTGGCAGTTTACTGCCGTGATTTCGGCTTCCTAAAGATTTTTGAGGGCTAAGCCGTGTCGTGCCCCACTCCTGCCATATTGAGCAATGGTCAGTATTCGCATCTTATCGCAGTTTACAGCCGTTTTCACTGGTTTATTAAATTCGCGCTACATTGGGACCGAGCTTTCAACTGCTTTCTTTGAATTATTTTCGCGGTACGGCAGTTGGTATATTCATGCCTTTTCCCAATCGATCAATTTTGACTGGGAAGTTAGCCCTCTTTTCACATGTAAATGAACCGTTTTAATTTTCTTTTCAGATATATTGCAACTATCTGAGGTAAAGTGCTGACAAAGATATCGAAAGTAGGGTGACTCGTTACAGTGATTACCGATAATCGTGGGCTTTTTCCGTAGCCACATTCGTAGCCGTAGAGGTGACCTTTTAACAGTAGGCGAGCGGCAGAAATCTGGCACCATTGGTCGTTCAAGATTGTTTTGATTACACTCAGTCTGTGGAGCAGCGCGGGTGCGAATGTTTTACTAAATTTGCACCTGGCTAGACTTTTTTCGCGGATTTAAAGCTTATTATACCCGTACAATGGCATCGGTGGATATGAACACACTCCCTAGTGCCTCCCGAGAAAATTCCGAGAGATATGCAGCCTTTAGGCCGAAGGTTAACGTTTTTATGGATATGATTATGACGAAATTTCCCGGATTTTAGTGTGTATTCTTGTTGGTATGGAGGGTAGTCACCCATGAAGGCTGCAATAGCCTTCCTTAAGAGGCCGGCAATTAATTTTTTGATGGTTTATAAGTCACTTGAATTGCGGGATGTTCTTTAGTGGGGAGTATTTTTATTTGCTTTCTTTGCTCTAGAAATTTATTTCAGTTTTTACGTAAGAAAATTATAAGATTGTACGGGAACTCTGGAAGAATCTGGAAAAATTGCACGTGAAAGCCGTCAGTTTGCGTTAGTAAACATGCTCACGCACAAAATTCTTCAGTAACAGCATCCATGCCTAGCCTGAAGGTGTTCCGGGTAGTAAGTGCTTCCAGGAAAGCCTCTCCGAATGATTTTCCCATAAGGCTAGATACTACTTGAGCGTAATGGACTTCATGGATTTTGGCTACGCAGTACTGTGTTTGCTTTGCACACACGCACACACAGCATATACTCGCATTTGCACAGAGATATAATTGCACACAGAAACTTGCATACATAATCATTTCTGGTTTCCATGGTAATGTTTTTTGCGCCATATCCATCGTTAAACGGTTCAAAGATAAATTCACTTGTATAAGTTCTTCATGGGGTGTGTAATATACTTAAAATATGCAGCAAAATAATGGTGAAATATCTTTGGTAAGTGTGAACACGTTGAATTGAATGCGCCGCTTCAAGTTTTATTTCGAGAGATGCACGGCATATGCGTGCTGCTGAGGTTTTTATGAAGACATTTTCTCGAATAAATATCCCTTTTTTTTATACATGATTTGTTCGGTGCTAAATTGTGCTACGTGCTTTTACGTAGCTACCGCATTTGCATGCTGCTTTTACTAGTTTACCTTGAGAATTTTAATTTGCTGCCAACTCTTTTTGATGTTACAACTTTGCGTGTAAAGCATGAGTGAAGTAGTGAAATGATCTCTGATTAATTCTCTTTTTATGCCGGCTATATCTCCTACTTCCTTGCTTACCCATAAGGTAGTGGTCAATCGGTTTAGCAAGCTTTGCTGAATTGCCGACTCTTGCAATATTTAATATGGTATGAAGCTATGTAATAGTGCTAAATCTTGTATGATGGTTTACAACGCTTTAGAGGCTCTTTCCCTTGTGCTCATAAACAGATTTCAATACTCTATTAAAAATTGTATACCTTCAGTACCCGGGTCAATTTTTCACCTTGATGAGAAGGTTCTTTGAGGATGCGACGCCTAAAAAAGAATATCTAAATACGGATGTTGATGTCTCTTCCAAGGACACTGGTAATAATTGCTCTCTTGACGCTTCTCCTTTGCCCTATGTTGCAGTGGATTGCGGCTGTGGCCCTGGTACGGCTACTCTAACGCTCGCCAACGTTTTTAAATATGTCATCGGAGTAGATAAGGATATCAGCCAGATCAATTCAACCCCTATTACTTACGACGCACGTCGAGTCAGATTCCTCAATGCTACCGACCGCGACCTTATTAATTTGGACTTGAGCCTCGAGGGGTTTCAGTCAGGTGCTACTGACAACAAGACAGCTGTGCAAGCTAACACGGAAGGTAACAAGACAAATTTTCAAAGCAAGATCAACTTACTTCATTTTGCTCAATCTCTGCATTTTATGAACCTGAGTATAGTTTTTGATGCCGCGAAGCTGCTGTTCCCTCCTATTGTTAAGAAACCGGACAGAATTAATGATGCCGTAGCAACTACATACCCCCAAGACACGCAGGTTTCCTCTCTGTCGTCCCCTGGACAGCAGGAACCTTCTCTGTTTGCAGCCTCGTGCTACCATTTTGGTAGTATAGTCGACCCGTCTATGCTTTTTTGTCTTTCTGACGTGATTGAAGGTGATAGCATAGTTCCGAAATATCAAAGTCCAGCATCTGCACCAAATCATAGTAAAAAATCAGTTCGGGAGATCATTCGTGAATCCCCAAGCTCTTGTTTTGCACTAGAAAAATTTGGTAACTTTGCTAATCCGGATAACAATTTAAGGCTTTGCAATCCAGTTGACATCCATGCTATCAATGAGCAGGTTTTAGCTTTCAAGAAGTCTTTAAAATGGGATGTAGTAATGGGAAAGATAGATGATGAGTTTGAAGCTGTCAATTTTCCCTTCAAGTTTGTGAAAAAGTTCTCTTACTACGTTTTCAGCGAGACTTCAATTAGTGACTTCGTGGGTTATCTTCAGACTTGGATAAGAATCTGTGTTGATAGGGATAACTTTTTCAAAAGTGTAGAGGATTTTAAAGCAAAGCTTCTCGAAAGCTTTTCTAATAAAGAGCAGGAGACCGATTCGAAACTTGTAATATGTAGAGAGTTTTATTTAATTTTAGCTAGCGATACGAATGACTTTCCGGAGGGTGGTCTTGTATTGAAAGGCGGGGCGTAGGTATGGTGACCACAGTTTGAGAAAAACAAATAATGGTAATGATACAACATCGTCAGGTCAGTATCTAGGGCTGTGCTGAGACTACGAATATTAATGGCACTCTGTTTTTGCTTTTTAGCTTTGAAATAGTCTGCTTTCGGTTATGTTCATGTCCTAAGTGTGAACCTTTTTTTTTGGAGTAAAATTATCTGTAGTTAATCGTAGAAACGCTACGTTCCTTTGCATGAATAATATCATCACAGCGCTGCGCTAGACTATAGTGTGTGCGTGATAATTTTTTGCTATTGGTCTCAATCTCATTTTTAAGACTCAAAATGAAGAGCTTAAAAGGACGCTGCCTGCTTCACTAGACCCTTTCTGGTATTACTCTTCCTTCTTGGTAATATCGGAACGCAATAGTTTTCTTGGAATGGAAGTGTATTCCGAGAAAGCACTACTTTTTTATGTAACCGGCATAGCGTGGGGTTAACAGGGGTATGTGTTAATGGTAAACTAAAGACAATAAGGGCTGTAATTCGTGAATGTTTTCGGTGAATCCGATTGATGTTAGCTTATAATATGATGTTTTTTTGCGATGCAGGTGTTTTCCGAATTATTCCTTTTTTTCAGCGTAACGGGCTATGCTGCTGCTGACATGCCCTGATGAATGATGTGTTTCCACATTAACTATTTTAAGTTTTTTTTCAGTCTACCTTTTCCTTGTTCAAGGTGCCTCATTCGTTGTTCCACTCTATTTGCCGCTTAATTTCTTTTATTGCTGTTTTCCCGCGGAATTTTGAAGTTGAAAAACCTGTAGTTTTAAGGCGACTAATTGTTTGTTATGATTCTAGTAATTGTAACCCAAATTTCCTAGTTGGGATTGTGGAAGAAATGTTAGACTTATAGGGCTTAGCATCAAGTGCTAACCCCTAGAACAAATCGTATTAATTCTAATTCTATCTTTTTGGATGGCATATTGGGGGCTATTGCAGCATGAACTGAATGTGGATTCTACTTTATTTAATTTGTTGCTTTTCTTTGATTGTCGATTGTAATATCTGCATTTCTGGTCCTCCAAAGTTTTGGAGAGGGTAGTGTCTCTGCTCGCTTCATGACCGAGGTACCGGGGAGAAGAAATATATGGTGTCACAGCCAAGGGTATTGAATGCCACGGAAAAGTTATTTCATTGCTAATGCATCAGTTTCTATCTCGGGAGTGGACGGAGCTCTCGGTCGACCGAAAGCACATGCATAAAATAGGCTTGAGTTAACCCTGACAACATACGACGCGTGTGCCGTGAGAGTGTTCAAACATTTCCGAGCTTTAGCAGAGCTATGGACCTGTTGTAGTTCTTATCTCAAGCGAAGCCATTCGTAAACTGGTTCTCGATGCAGACATTGAATGTAGAGGTAGCTATTTTCACTGCCGCTTCGCTCATCGTTTTTTTTCAAAGCAGCTTTGCTCGTATGGCCCATTAGACTAGCAGTCCTACATTAGATCTAATTTGAGCAGCTCATGAGACTTAAAGAAAGAAGCACATGTCCTTCAGTTATAGAGACAGCAGAGAGGATAACAGACTGGAAGTGGGGTCAAAAGATGCGATTTTTAGTGTTTCATTATTTTTTAGTTACTCATAACAAACTTGGCTTTAAGAATGCTTATATCTTGCAGTACTTCCCTGGGACTACAATTTGCTTCCACAGCGCTACGTTCTGTCTTATTCATCTATGGCCCCTTGCCGCAAGGCCGCTTCTTCCGTCATCAATCTAATGAAAGTAGCATTAATCAGCAAAGTGAAGTAGGACAACAGACTCTATGGCTCAAAGCTCGTAGAGTCGTGAAGGGTCTATCATACTGCTCGAAATTTATGCCGTGAGCTTGAACGTCGCATATGCGCCTCGTAGTTTTGGGAGCCACACCAAAAGGGATTTTTCTGGTAACCAAGGGTGAAAGCGCACCCCCGAATAAATGGAATCTCAAAAAAATATAATGTACAAGTAGCAGCAGACAACGGTTTAGGTTTCCTTCGTATCTGCGCTCTAGCTCATACCTTTGCTTCTGGCGCAGTTATTTATTTAGAACCTAACAGCTTATCATGCAGATATAAGAGGTTCGACTGCCTTTACGGGGCTGGTGTAAGCGATTTCCTAAGAAAATAGAAATTGCCTCTATAAGGAAACATAGCAAATTATAGTTAACTGCAAGCCTATTTAAGAATTTGGGCGACTACAAAAGCTTCAAAACTTACGCAGCAAGCATGCTCTGCAGAGTATGCATGCCGCCCAGGTTAGTACCACTCTGAATATTGAAGTGGACTGAGACACGTAATGACGTTGCTTAATCACGCATCACCTTTTTGCCTACGAGGCAATGTACACCAACTTAGAAAAAAAAACACTAGCTCAATGGTGGCTAAACCAACAGTAGCGAGACCAATTCCCATAGCATTCTCAAGAAATAACGCGAGTGGACACAAAAATAAGGAATTCATACGTTCGTGATATGACCTTGGAAGTTACGTATACCGACACATGCTGGTAGGCTTGCTTCAATCTTTTTCATCTTCGGTACCTACAGGTAATCGCACTCCATTCGCTAGCAGGAATTCCTATACTCATTTTGCATGCGAGGTCACCTCAGATATTCCTTGAAAAAGATGCCTGCGTTCGCAGCAGCTGTCAGGTAGTGGTAGCAGCACTGAAACACATCTACAGGGGACGCGAGTTACTGTAAAAGAGATTAATTGAGCCGCTATGCATTAACTTGGCATATGACAAAAAATGTGTGTTCGTTTTCAGGGAGTTCTCTCAAGGATGCTATTGTCGTCATACTACCTCTACAAGGTTATTTTCTCTCCCGTCTCGCCCAAAGCTAATCCAGAAATATATCCTCCTGCAGGCCTTGATATTTACATCACCACTACGTGTTGTACACCAATCAAGAGAGTCTAATCAGTGGAGAACGCGTATTTTTTCAAGAAAAAATACGAAAATTAATGATCGTATACCTCTGCAATACCTTTAAGGTGACACTTTACTGCAGAGTACCAAATGTTTCACTCTACCGAGTGATTATAAATTATACAGTAGGGTAAGCATAGGATGCCCTTCCTTGCTGCTTAAAGAAATGCTATCATTGTCCCGAGACTACACATTCCCCGAGGGGGAATCGAACGACATCAGCACGCTTTCAATTTAAAATACTCGACTTCAGGCTTTATTTCCTTCTACAAAGTGCCAGCAAAAGTTTCGGGCTTAGTTCCACGAAGGACGAAGAAGCGTTTTATAAAATAACAATTATGCTAGATAAGATTGATGGATTGAAAAGATTCCAAAGAGTAAGGATACAGCCCTGACCTCGCTAGCTAATGAGCCGAAAACATCAGGTGAACCTACCTTAAGGAGGCACATAATCAAAAATATCAAAACAAAGTTTTTGAACTAACAAGATATCACTGACAAACGTATGCGGTGCATTCCTTCCATCAAAAGTATTAGTTCGTAAGTGTGCCAAACATACGCATACAAGCTGCCATCTTTATTGCTCAAACATTGTGTTGCGGCATACGCGTTCCCGCTGGCTTTGGTGAGTATTTCGAAAACAGTTAAACTCCAAGCCGATTCATTCGAGTAAAAGTACAGACATCACATATAGCACGTGTAAAAAACATTGTAACATACATGCACTCCTCTAGAGCCTTTGAGGGTTATTAAAATCGTATTTATAGACAAGGGAAAAGTCTCGCCATGCATGGATGAATGAAGGTTTTTCTACTTTGAAAGGAAATAAAATAAGATCTTGGTTTCGAAGCAAAAAAACCCTAGTGGTGGCAAATTTTGACGCTCGTACTGCGCTAGCCATCAAAAGGTCAAAATATTCTTGAAATTAAATTCTGCTACCCACAAAAACAAAGAAATCGTGGCGCACTCACATACTGCCGGATATTAATAATAAAACGCAAAGCTTTTCCAAACAGAAGTTGAATTACACATTCTCAGAATAATAACAAAAAGATGAATAAGCAAAAAAGGCAGTAAAGAAAATCAGGCAAAAGAGCAGAAGCAGAACTTACTACGCAGACATGAGGCTAGTGATAAAGCAAAACTCTTGATAACTTGAGGGACGATATCCGCAAATTATGCGCACGAAACCCAAATGTAATAGAAGTGAACACAATAACGATATAGAGACGCACAAAATGATACGATACGAGAAAAACATAATACCGATGTGCTATAAAAATGCTTGAGCTACAACACAGCATATAATAGCCAAAAACGCAAGAAAGGCATAGCATGCCTATTCAACTGGGTATAATCTTGACGAGACGAAGTAACCAATGTCTGACCATGAGAGAGAGGCGGAAAAACAATGAGAAATAGGAACTAAGCAAGATTTAAGCGTGGCAAGTACAGGAAATCTCATTGCCAAGTTTTCTCATGATATCTGAAGGGTGTTCGGTTGGGCAGACTACTAAGTTCAGATAATGAGGGAGCACTTTTAAGTTCATCGCACCTAACAACAGTGGCGCAGCCTACAAAGACACAGTAACACAGGGGAGAGTGTTTTGTTTCAAACAAAAACATAAAACTCATCAAAAGTATAGACAGAATACAAGCTTTCCAGAGAGCAACCTTAAAGCTTAATTCCTAGCCGGAAACGATGAAGGCCACGCAGAAAATTTTTATTCATTCATTTTATCTCAAAAAGACACGCATTTCTACATACTATTTTGCAGTTTTCGAAAACTGAATGTACCTACTAAATTGTTAAATTACGTTTCTGAATCATAAAATTAACCTCAATCTCTTAATATAGGATTCCCTCTTGTATTATCATTATCAACTGTAGTTTTGGCAATCTCGAAATTCTCAGCATCTAGTAAAAGAGAGTTTTTGTAGACTATTTGTGGCAGCGCATGGCAGCTTCGACTTTCTTAAAAAAAAAGACTCTAATCATACTCTATCACTAAAGACGTAAAAACAGGCTTACCGACAAAGAAACCGAAAGTAATCGCACCTCCCACCTGTAGGCAAACAAGTGAAATTGAACGCTGAACGCATCAGGAATCACAAGTACACACGTTGAAATCGTGTGTGCATACATATATTTAGTATGGATTTCCGTGCCACAATCTACTGTGAGAGCATATGGCTTAAAAGAAAAAAACGACACCAAGAATTCAAGGTGGCATACGAATAATACACACACACAGGTTGATCATTATCATGGGTAGCTGCTCGCATTTGAGACTGGCATACAAAAAACAGCCGTCGCAGCAAATGCTTACGTACCCATGATGGCTTGTGCATGCATTACTGTATGTGGCGTATTTTGCACCACAAACAGGGGGTATAGCGAAGCGTGGAAACCTCTTAAAATACCTTCCTACGTATCATCAGGAATACCAGGGTACAGATAGAAGAAGTAGCGGAGTGATGTTGTAATAGCTAGCTTAAAACTATCTGAATTTAGAACCTTATATAAACTAGGTGAAAAAAGTAGAATAATCAAATGAACAAAGGCATATCCATTCAGTCGATCAGCATACACAGGGATCTTCCCCGGAAAAATAGAGGAATGAAAATTGATGCACTGTACAAGCTACCAGTACAAACTTTGATTATTGTCAAAAAATCAATATAGGCACTAACATACCAAGATAGTGCCTATAATAACGCGTGGACACATGCAAAAGTACGCAGACACCAAAGATAAATAAATAAAGGTATAAATACAATACGCGTATAAGGTGTACCCACATATTGGATGTGCCAGGAACACAAAACATACAGGATTACATATATACGAAAACATTAACACAAAAAAAATCCATCAAAATATGTAACACACGCAAAAAGTACAACACACACAACACACGGAGCACATGTAACACAAACACACACGCTATATACGGCGATAAGAACACACAAATGTCACGAGCTTACCATTGTAATAGGAAGTAACCACAGATTGCGATTCGTGACGGCAAGGTAACCGCCAGTAATCAAACCAAAAATCCCACCTACTGCGCCACCCTAAAGTAATCGAAGCGAACATGAGCACACACACTTAAATACGGTTGCAATCTGCACGTAAATACGTGCTATCATGTAGATGAGCCGTTGTCGTGTGTGTAAAGCAGGGCACGTAGGGTAACAATATCATGGCAGGATTTAAAGAGTCTCAGAAAGGCACGAAAAGGGTAAGTGGTAAGCATTTCTTAGTAGTCTTTTATAAGCTCTCTCTTTAGTATATTGGCGTGGTGCATTCAATGCACAGCATAAAGAGCAAATCTGTGCAGAAGAGACTACATTTTCTTCTTCAAAAAGATAGTCAATTACCATAAACATTAACCTAACAGTTTAACATATATAAGCACTATAATGAAAACATGTTAATCTTTACTTTAATAAATTGTAGGACGTATAAAACGCATTAAAGTAAGGCGAAAACCAAAAAAAGGCCAAAAAAACAGTTTCCAAATAAATATTGTGAAGATTCCTTTGAAGATGCCCTTGACTATATAAAAATCGATGAAATCAGAGATATTCATCAAAAATACGTTTTCTAGATGAATACTGCATTTTATGCTTGCTATAATTTCCAAAACAGCAGAGATACATATCGTAACCAGAACTCAAAGTCAAATTCATGGCTAACACAGAAAAGACAGAAAATAGCCTTCATTCATACAGCAGAAAACATACTGAGGAAAAACCAAATATGAAACTCAAATAAGAGATTCTACCCTAAAACACCCTTTAAAGAGCTGGATAGAGTTCAAATAACTCAGCTAAACCAAACGAGATTTCTACCGGTGAATTTTTATACTATATATACATGACCCAATGGAAAGCACAGCAAGAACTCCTAGTTTCGGGCTAGAAAGTTCTTGTTAGCAAGCAGCTTGGAAATAGAAGAAATTACTCTCTTTCAAACTTCAGCTAAATGGACAGAAATATAAAACAAACTCCAAACGGTACAAGGAAAAAAAATATACACACATATACATCAATATCAGCGTGCACACAATACGACCATTCAGTCTGCTTATAAAATTGCCTTAAAAATTTGTGCAAAAATACAAAATATCAAAGGCTCACCGTCTTAAGCCCCATCTTCACATTCTCAAAGCAAGAATAAGCCCTAGGATTACCAGAAAGAATTCTCTTACTGAGGGTATTGCCCTCCGGAGCCTGGGCATAGTAGCTATCCATCAGTCCATTAGATTCCCTCAAAGAAGAACTGCATAAAATCATCACATTAAAAACTCCACGTTCGAAAAAATAGATATTCATCATCCCTCAATTTTACAACCACTTTTTGCTATTTCGTTGAAAGTGCGCAAGCACGGGTTTGTGCTTTGAGTAGATGATACTATTACAAGCCAAAAGTAGCATTCTCACGCACACAAACATGGCTAAAAACTGTTTTAAGACATAAATAACACCTAAAATGAACTTTCTTCCTCATAAGCGAACCACTAAATAGAACTTTTGATACAAAAAGTAGGTAAACGAAAAGCCAATGAAACGACAGATGAAGACATATGCAGACAGCGCTTTATAGTGCCAAAAATTGGAAGTTTTGTGAACAAGGGAACCTTACACACACGAAACAAGCAAAAATTAAGAGTATCAGGAGGCACTAAATATTTTAGCCATTTCCGATCAAAATGGTGCTATTTCGCCTTAGTTGAGAGATTTAAGCAAACTTTCTGCATCACTTCTTTCATTAGATTATAGGAGTTCAATAGGTTTGCAGTAGATATTCCCATATGATTCAGGGCATCGTTTAGTAGATGCCAAGCAGAATTTTAACGAAGCGATTCCGGTTAAAATACAAATTAAAAGCAAGTATATCTAAAAAGCCAATTCCTCTGCTGCAAAATTGACCTAAAATGCTAGGTCTCAAAGAAGATATCTCTAATTCTACAGTAATGGTAATAACGAAAACATAAACCGAATAAAAGCAATGCAATAAGATTACTAGGTAGCATCAAATTACAAGGAAGTCCTAACACACAGAAAATTAACCACAGAATCGTGGCAAATATATAGATTTCTTAGTTTTTGCGGAAAATATAAGGCATAGAGCACAGTAAAAGTAGTTTCATTATGTGCACGCGAATTATGTGCTGTCTGTATGTGTGCTGGCTTCATTCCAGTTTTCTATGTGTGTGTGCTGACTTCATTCCAGTTTTCTATGCATGTGCTTAATTCATTCCTGTCAACTCGTTGCTTTAAATATTTTACTTTTTTGCTATTGACTCCACAGGTTACCAACTGACTCATTACGCACACAATTTCGCTTGTAAAGTGTTGCTACATACTTTCGCTCGTGCATGGAAATTTTAAAAAATGATTAAAATCCAAAAAATGAACACACAAAACGCTGCATTACGCGAATTTTTGGAGATCGTCTGGTGAATATGATTCTTCGCCCTGAGAATTCTTTGGGTTGAAGTTGAAATATGAGCTTGAGCCTTTGGCCACATCCGATACGTTAGCTGTGAAGAAAATCATTCAAAAATTTCTTAACAAATTCGTTATTTTACTTGCTCAGCGACAGAAAAAACATCAATCTTCAAAAAGAAGAAAACGTATCAAAACAGATGCCATGAATCACCCATTGTACACGGTGAAAACCATATTTTAAGAAAGTAGATAAAATAGAGGAAGACATATATCGTGACAGAACAGCAACTGTATAACAGGCGCATTAAGCATAAGTGAACACCTGCCTCTTACAAGATTGTGAACAAATCAAAGCGAAGGGGCTTTACAAATGCAAAAAAGTTAAACTCAAAAACGCAAAAACCATCAAAACAGACTGTAAATTACGCATGAACCTCAAACGATAAAAACACACATTCATAGTTAAAAAAAGAGAAAAGAAACAACACACAAAGTTATGCCATTAAACATCACACACAGATACACTTATGCTAGATAATGTTGCTATCATTTCGTAATCCTATAAATACATAAAAAAATTCTTTTGAAACACTGCAAATTAATAGAAAAGAAAACCTACTACTTGTAAAAAAAGAAAAAATTAAAATTAAAAAAACTGGTAGAACAGCAATTTGTCACCTTCACAATAGGGTAGCGAAGTCAGGACACGGTAAAACATAAAGACAGACGTATGTACACCGCTAGACATCCAATAATATACTCATAAACACAAATATATATTACTGCACCCCCTTATAGAAGATTTTTTCGCTTCTACAATACAAGCATACCTCGCGATGTGGGAGGAGGGGGAGAAAAACCCTTGAAACTCTCACCCAGTGATGGCTTAAACTCCTCCTGCAGCCATTTTGGAGCATCTGAAGCGTAATTAGAAGACACGATGAATTGATTAAAACTTCAAAGTGTAAGAATTCCACTGAATAGACGATATGCAGCCTATGAATTACACGCATGTTCAAGCCAAGCTTTGCACTGAACAGCCTACACATATTCAAGCCCTTGCAGGCTATGAGGAAACTTTTTCACACACACACGAAGCTTTACAAAATTTAGGATACAAAAAAAAGCAGAGCAGATTAACGAACTACATAAACCCCCCTTGACTCACTTGTGTATGTTATATCACGAAACAGAGTGAAAATATTTATTCCTTGCGAGAATATCAAAATATTCAACACAATTATCATGCGAGGGTGGTTAAAAGCAAAGAAAATATATCGCACTAGAAAAAAGGGGCAAGAATATGCTTCCTTCTAAGAATATCTACACACGGGGTACAGGAGAATGGTGCGTGTGTGTTTATGTATATTTTTTTTTCCTATAAGTGCTTCTTTTACTTTTCTGTTCCATGAATTAAAAATGAACGAAACGAATTTTTCATCTTTACCAGGAGGAGGAGCAAAAGGAGAACCACTAGGGGGTGGTGGAATATATGCGTCGTATTCAGACTTTATTTGGGGCTCTGGAGGTGGCGCTTTCTGAGAGCTGCCGAACGGCCACCTACACCAATATAAAATGAAGTTCAACATCCAAATATGCTAGGTAAAAGATATTCAAAATTTCACCAATTCGCTAGTTTTTACAAACAAAAACTGAACGCAGCGTATTAACTTTAAGAATACAAAGGGTTCAAGTCACACACATTCATTGTGGTAGAAGCTTGTATTTTTTCGATCCTCTACCCCAAATAAGGGAGAAAAAAAGATAGGCACACACAGGCTGAATAATGGAGAAAAAGCTCCACTGAAAGCTATTGCAATCAATAAGACGGCGCCAACAGTTTTATTAAACATTTTCACTTTCGTAGTATAATCTTCAAGGAATACCTCTTTACTCGCTAACTGCGAGTAAAGAAAAGGTGAGAATCATTGAAAATATCAGCGTAGAAGCGGGTTGCCATGCTACTGGCAGGATAAGTTAACATTGAGTTGAAATAGTAAAGTAGAGAAAAAATATATATGAAAAGACGCTGTGAAGAACAAGAAAAACACACAACAAAAGCCTAAAAAAATGAATATTAAAAACACCTTACCAGCCAGCCATATCGTCAGGACAGGGAGAAAACAACTATACAAAAAAGTTGAGCTCAGGGAGTACTCAGCAGCCACAGAGTGCTCTCAAAGGAAATGATAAATATACATCAATAGAAAAACCACTCATTCGAGTTTTCCAGAGGTAGAGCATGGAGCTGACTATGGAGCCTCAATTTCCAAGAATCAGAAAGATCGCTTCAAATGGAACTGGAGGAACGGGTGCAGGAGCCTCTAATTTCATTCCATTTTCTAATAAATACAAAAAAATTTGATGTATAAGCAGCACTAAAAGAGGGTATTTCTCGAAAAGTTATGCTGCATTCCTTACATTACAATCTATGAAATGACATTGCAAAGCACATTCAAACTGATTTCTTCCCTTTCTTCTACAACATTGAACTGATTAATAATTTTATCTTCTAGCATCAATATCCTTCAATACTAACTAAAGCTTCGACAAGTTATACTTAATTCCCGACAATTCGAGCATCATTAGAAACGAGTAGTTCTATATGATGCTATAAAAAGAGTGCATAGTTTGGATATAAACTGGAAAAATTTTAAGAATATAAAAGATAATTTTGGATGAATGAGGACACCATAATAGTCATGAAACGAAAGATTTTGAAGTCTTTTTTTATGACTATCTCAGATATATAGTTCTCTCCTTAATAATGATAAACTGCAGAGCAGTCTACAAAAAAAGGTGAGCAAATCTGGATTCTTCATGACTCAAAAGCTGAAATCACGATGAAATAGCGTACGAAAATGTCACTATGGCTTCCCTCACGCCAGGCGCCACAAAAAAAGATATCCACGTTTACCAGCAGATTACTTTGATATTTGAATCAAGTTTAATTTGATGAAACGAAAAAAGATATAGCGAGAGAAGCCGGAATATGGACACAAAAAAAAACATTTTCTGAGTGCGCACAACAGCCCGTATAGTCCTTCCAGTGATGAGGGATACGCAAGAAGGAAAGGGAAGTAAACAATTGAATTTGCGCATAAGATGAGGAAAAATTCAACGAGACACACATTAATAAACGCTGGAACCGAGTTGTAAGAATTTATTCAACTTTCGAAGCAAAAATCCTAATCAGCTGGTTGCAAAAAGTCATAGTTACATCCACACGATTATCTGCAAAGCTCAAAAACCAGCTTATAATGCCAAAAACCAAGCAACCACACATCACCTTCTTGTATAATTAAGTGGGGATAACTTACTTCTATCTCCACCAATGAAGTTGGGAAACAGAGGCTTGGAACATGCTGGCTTCCTAAGGACTACAAAAGGTTCACAATAAGAGACGAGGACCTCGAGATATAAAGCTTGAATCTAAAAGAAGAAAAGTTCATTTTTATTTAAATTCAAGTCTTTATTTTAATAAATTTTACCTGTATTAATTACAAGAAAATTATGACAAAAGACGATGTAAAGGATGAAAGCCAAAAATTCATTGTTGGGCTAACAAAAAACTAGTTCTTTGCATAAAGTAAGTGCGTAGAGTCAAGCCAACACAACAGAGGGAGCCTCGTTGTACCAGAAGTTTTCAACATTAAAGAGGAGCGGAAGTAACACACGAGGAAAAAACTTCATCGATGCACCACCATTAAGCAGATTTGAAGAGATTCAGAAGAAAAAGTTAGTTCCGAGATGGGGGCTGGGCAAGAATATGAGTAAACAAGGAAATAAAGTGGATTGAAGAAGTAGGGGCGGCAGCTGCTGCAGAAAAAGAACTTTAAGAACATCAAGAAGGCTATATTTGAAGCAAACAGAACAGAAATTTCCATTAAAACGAGTCGGTCGGTCACATTTTATTGCGTTACCAGAAAGTGCTACTTAAGCGATAGACTTCATCAAAGGCTAAAATTGTCAAGTGAAATCGATAGATGATGCAGCGAAATCGAGAATAACCTACTATTGAAGAAACAGCAATACACCAAATAGCAGATATGAAGCAGCTCCAGGAATATAATGAAGTAAGGCATATCCGAGATAAAGACTACTTTTTTTGACTTCCGTTGCCTCCCTTCCTTCTAACCTTTCAGCAAGAGCTCGCGGTGGTATAACTGGTATAATATCGTCGCTAAGCAAGCCTTAAATCGAGTCAATAAAAAGTGCTACTATCCCCGATAAAGGCACTGCAGTCTCAGGCCAACCATCTTTCGTAGCAACAGAAATCAGAGGAGCACGCGCGCACTAGCGGCTTGAGAGATATTGGGTGGTATCGCATGCTTACAGGTTCTGCCTATACAAAGTCACAGTTTGCTGTAGTTCGTGGAGCGAATAGTAGTCTGTGGAGCGAATACACTAGTTAGCGGAGCTAATATCATTAGAGGGTAGCACACGAGCTCGTGCTCCATCATGTAGAAGTAGCAGCAGAAAAGCGGGAGCATCGCTATAGTGGTGATAGATACAGCAACAAAGTTGCACTGGAAGCACCAGCTCACGTGGAAGATCTGCGGGAATACAACGGTACTTTTCGTAGCAAGGGTTGCAGCAACTGCTGCAGCAGTTATAGTATATCTGCCATGAAGCCAAGATCAAAGCGGGTAACTATGGCGCAGGTAACAATGGTAAAGTTACCTGATATCACTTGCTGTAATCCAACGTTACACCTCTATCGGGCTCAATTAAAGCAGAAATACAACTGCAGCCACAGGAAAACCTAAATTATCATAAGCTGCTTGCAGATAAGTTTCTCGCGGCCGTCTTCATCATTGCTACATCTAGGTTATCGGTGAGATACAAAGCTGACAAGGGCCGCAGAAATAGTACAGTATGTTATATCAGTTAGTCATGCTAGTGTTGTGATTCTGAAAAAGACAGCAGTTGGCTCAAGGAGTCTTCATATGCATTTTCGTTGTCTAGGAAAATCAGTTGCTTTAAATATCATAATCATTGCTTTTAATATTGAAATGCAGGAAATGCTTGCCGTGTGTTAATTTTCCCAATGAATGAGCTCAAGGCTGCCTCATTGTGGATAGCTGCTTAATATATATAACACAAATTTTAACAATATTCCTGTTTAGTTTATCTGTAAATTACTGCTATTGGTTTGAAATAGAAAAAGGTGTTCTATAGTCAAGGCAAGTGCCTTATCTTTGATGCTTAGTGTTCTTGCTAATTTGGTAGCCAATGCAGAAGGAATGACACGCGAGTAGCGGGAACTGCTATAAATTTGAGCTTTTACCCTTTGTCACGTAACCCTCTTTGGGCTTTCGAAAAGAAGGGTCTTAAAAGATAAATGAGGTACTAGTTTAATAATGCAGCATACTAGGAAGAGGCCAAAAGCCTCTTGTATTTTCGTGAAAATATTATATCTCGGGATAGACGCGGCATCTTCACGTAGATTTCAACCACTTTGCTGAAGCAGGGAGACGAGAGCATCTGTAATATGTTTTCCTTTGTTTTCAGACTAGACCATCCTAATGCTTATCTTTTGATAAAATTACACAAAAAAATTTGGCTTTAAAAAATTATATTTTCATTGTAAGCTTACTTCATACTTGCTAAAAAGATGTTATATATGCTGAACAGTGGTTAATTTCGGGGAAACCTTACAATTTCAGGTCAGTATTTAATGTAACATGGAGCTTTTGCAACTTTCTAATTACTTTAAAAATCTTCCTTAAGACTATATTCATTCAGATAAACAGGGCTATTACACTGTGCTGGATTGGGAAACTTCGTAGTCACTTTTCATGGCAATCATCGCGTGTAGTATCGTTACATGGAAAACCTAAAAAACCTTTGCATGGACGCTATCGCAATAATCGAGACTACGACAAGTATCGGAAGTATCAATATGCCCAGAAGTAAGGCACGAAATATGATATACAAATTTTGGCATTAAACCTATGCTTCCTAAGCGTGCGGTAATGTCCTTGGGCATATAAAAAATCCAGTACCGGACTCAGTGGATAATAGTACAAGTGTCACAACGTCTGGCTACTACCCAAACAGCCAGATATTTAAAAGATTTCGAAGTCATTTATATATCAAACAGATGGCATCCGCACTGCTTGTGCTGATGCTTTCCCGGTCACCCACATACGCCACTTTGGTATATGCGTCTTTTAAATTGGTTTACTACTTTTTTACTTCTTGCACCTGTCTAACAATGCCAATTTAGGTACCTATATTTTTTTCTTCAAGAGGCGTTTCATACACTAGAAGATTTTTGGACGCAGTGGACTCATTTATGTTAGTCGCCAAAAATAGAAATGATAGAATAAACTTCTTAGGATTAATAAGTTATGAGAGCTCTTCAATGTGAGGAAGATAAGCTAGCGCTTCTGAATTGCTTTATGAAATACCAGACTTTGTATCTTTTTTACTCAGCACGATCAATACAATAATTCAAAGAGAGAACTGGTCGTGCGATAAATCTAAAAGTCATCAACAGACTTACATGATAATACCTTTAATTTTGTATCTTTCATCCTCACTCTTTCGAGAGTTCATCACCTGAAAGACCCATTACAAAGCAAGAACATAGTGTGCAGTGATAAAATCCCTCATAGCTCGATTAGTACCGGTTGTGGCAACTTGTACTTGACAGTCTTTATGAACCGTTTGACTTAATAAATCTCCGGAAGTCATGCTTGTTCAACTTACCACGGGCATCGTTATTTGTTGTTTATGAGTTACTTTCATTATACCTTCTTCAAACATCCAGTCCTACTGGCAGATAGCGGTGACAGGTGACCCATAGGGTATCGAGGCTTTTTTCGAGAGCAAAATCTTCCAAGATTCTCCGGATCATACTAGCCACTAAGCCCATTTAACATTCTCCAAGTCTTTCCATCAATCCCAACGGATTCATCAGTATCTCTACATATCACCCTTGGTTTGCCATTACGTAGAAATGCCGTTACGACCTCTATAGTGAACCAAATAGCGCTTTAGCTTCGCATTTCATTTTCTCCGGAGATAGGCACAATCCATACCACCTTTGCCTAGCAGTACCTACAATATTAGATTCCCGAGGCCAAACTAATCGAAACATCAATTTTCGCTTCTTTTGCAGCCCAAAAAGAGTAAAATAATTAAAGGGTATATGCCACACTATATACACTATCCTTATCTACTACTGTTTGATCGCTTAAACTGAGACCTCACCCCGTCACCCTCCGAAAAATCCTTCTTTATAACTCGCTTATTGACTTTCGTGGCGATGCACTGCACAATATTTGCTTGAATAGAGTTTCACTACGACAAGCATGAGCGAAGGGGTTGCTGTAGATACGCAAAGCATACGAGCTAACACTCAGCCTCGTCACGATCAAGAATACACAGTGAACGACAGAAATTAATGCGAATTAGGCTTGCAGTTCTGGTGCAATCCCAAGGAAGTTAATTGCTATACAATGCAAGAGCTCATGAAGTTGAAGGCTAATTTTGGCTTCTCGCAAAGCATGAGAACTGCACAATGCTGATACACATTGTTCTTTTTTTTCTTCGTAAGTTGATCTATAATGCTGACTTTTTTTCCTTCCGTCATCAGCGTAGCCCCTCGTCTTCCTTTCTAATCACAGCATACCCTTCTAAAAGAACCAAGATTACACCACTTACTGTCATAATTTGCTGAATTCAGTTATTTTTCCCCCAAGTATAGTTTTATTACCCCCCTCAGGAGCAAAAATTCCATGCCCATCTCAAACTCCAGTATCTTACAGTGTCAGTATCTGTGGATTAATTGCTCTCTCTCTATCTTTATGCATTTTCAGACAAAATTTGCAGGAATATTTTGTACTTCCCTGCAGGATACTGGTAATATTACGAGAAATTTTCGATACTTCCCCGCCTGATTTACAGTTTGAACCCTTAGATTACCCAAAAGATGTATGGACAGAATAACTGTGGCCCGTGGGTCTCCTTTTACTTGTTATGCTACATTTTATTTTTCGGGATATCTATTTTCATCGTGTCAGAACTATTACAGCAGCTCTTTCTGCTAGAGAAAATGTAAGCACCTGCATCACGCAGTTTTGTGCTCACAATAATCTGAGCTTCACAGCCATCATAGGGTATTCTGGCTATAGGTGTGGCGTCGCAGATATGCCAGCCTGTCATAGGAAAATGTTAGCGTACCTACCAGTGCTGGCAATACCTCGGAGGATGCGGCGCTAGCCTCATTTCATAGAAGAGTGGAAGCAGCATACTCCAGCGCAATTTTCCGGCGAAATCCCTTAATATAAGAGCTGTGATGAACAACTTGTACAGCGCTCCTCTCCAGGTTGCCTTTGTGAATTATTTGCCCCTTGGCTGTGCGTTTCGAATGATTCGGCTGGTCGGCTTATATCCATGAACGCTGATACATCTGGCCTGCCGGAGTCCCCCTTAGCGACTATATCTCCTGGCGGATTAGTGCCAAACTTCTACTAGGACCAGAGCTTACGAGCTTGATCCCACATCTCGGTGTTAACCAACCTTATCTTTACCTCCCTCCGGCCTGTCATCCACTTCAAAACCGCGCAAGCAAGATCAGTATGAAACAAGCTTTACCTAATGCGTTGCTTTCCTACACTTGGACATGTGTTAATCCATTCTAGCTCGCAAAAGGCCTTGTACACCTACAGTGTCTCGGTTACGGCACTGTCAGCAGTAAATAATCGTTATCCGTCTTGGGAAAACTTCCTTCATTCGATACGTGCTACTTCTTGCCTGTATATAACTATGTGGAGAATTTGTAATATGCTGTTCCGTGAGCACCATTACTATTTTGGAGATACTAATGTTTTGCGCTACGGCGCCGTTCATGATCATAACACTTCTCTCTTGGTTACCGCTCCAAAAATAATATCTTCTTGCTGATTTTGTATGGCCTCGCTAAATCTGACTGTTGGAGCGTGTACTTTCATATGGTCCTGCCTGTATTGTTACAGAGAGGCTAATACTAATGCCCGGGGGGGGGCGAGTGCGCAGAAGCGCTTCGTGCAATGCGTGAAAAATTAATCAATCGTTATATGAGATTGTCAAATTGTGCAATGTCGCCGCTCCTGTATAAGTGGAATGATCACTTAGACTGAAGTCATAATTATCAGTTCTATAGTTTATTATCGCATATATAGAAGGCTCTTTTTTGAATATTAGCCCCTGGAGGAAATACTCTTGGATGTCCCTTGGGACATCCTGAGGCATTACCGAATAGTTCTTAATTAACTTCGTGGCGTCAGAGTTAATACGCTAAGTAAGCGAATTAAAGGGGAAGTTCATTGACTGAAGAAGGCTATTTATGAAGAATATTGTGGCGTATCTTTTATCTACGTGATAGATTTCAAAAAGCTAAATTTATTGCAGAGAAGTTCATGAATTGAGAATGCTTTTGTCATTTACAAAAGAGTACCTAAAATCTAGTGCCAACCCGTTGTTATAGATAATGAAGTTTTGAAAGTGATGCGATGTTTTTCTAGGCCACTACTGGTGAATTGAAGTTTGTTGGTTGGAGCTTAATTGTGTGTGGTGGAACAGAAGTAGGCATATGGCATGTTTAGCTTCACAACACCACAGCAGTATAGTCGTTCAATCCTTTTCAGTGTAGTCAGTACTTCACTAAAATAGCAGATGAATGAGATAGCATGTAAACAACAAGGCTTAATAAGTGTGTTTTCCTCCCCTTCAAGTTTTTACCTTGCTAGTGAGTGATGCTGTTTCTTTGGTAACATTCGCCACTTTTTTGGTGGCTCCGGGTGATAGGATTCCCTGTATTGTACTAAAGAGAGTTTTTTCTTTTCAAGAAAACATAAATTCTTTGTATCCATGGCATATTGACATACGTATTGAACATTGTATGCTCAATGTTTTCCTTAGTGAAAGTCATTTCACAGCTATATCTGATGAACTTTGATTTCCACCTTTTATGTCAAGAAACCAGCTCTATTCTTTTTTTTTAGACTTAGCTACAATTTTTCCTATCTTTGGTAGATTGTGTGGTTTTTTTTTGTGCAGCGCTTCAGAGTCTTTACATTCTAGGGAAGCTTTCTTCATGTCGAACCTTGCGTATGAAGAAAATGCACCTTTCTGTAAAACTCTCTACTTCTCCCTTGCACTTGACAAGTTTCTAAATTACCTCTATATGTGAGATTGTGGAGTTTAGAAATGATTTTTTTTTGTTTTTACAGGGTTAGCAGGAATGGTCTTAAAGATGCTGGTGAACGAAGACACCGTGCAGCACTTAAATTTGTGTTAGTCAAAAATACTCTTTAGACTCCTACTAAGATATAGCAGCAGGTACTTGTTTTTGAAGATATAAATGTATGATTGAAAGGTGGGAGTAAAGTGTAATGAAAAAAATTCAAGGGTATATATGGAAAACAAAAGTGGATTTACACCAGGTTGACTAAAAATAAGGTTTAGGTTGCACAAGTTAAACAGTCACAATTTCATCGGGATGATTTTGGTAGTATGTGTGTGCTTACTCATTCGCTTTAATCGACCTATAGTAGGTTTATGCTACTGATGCTTAGCCCTTTTTTCTAGAATTAGTGAGGATTTCCGCTGCCCAGCGAGAAGTTCTTTGGTAATTCGTATGTCATCATTTTACTATTCTCTACGTTGGCTCTTCGTGCTATGTTTCAAGGAATATGTCGTGTGTATGCGAGAATGTAAAAGTGATTTTAGATGTTTTTCAACCCAAAATGTCTTGCCATGTGCTTTGACCTTTTCCTGTATTGCACACTCGCGTGCTTTCATTGATACAAACTTGGTTAAATCTGTTGTTAAGTTTTTCTACCTGTTTCATGGGTATGTAATATGCCTAACAGCTTTAACAGTGAACTACCTGCTTATCGGTGTTACATGTAGTAGTGATGCTCCTTGATTATATTTTCTTGATATATCAAGCTAAGTAGGCTTTTTTCAAGTGATTTTGCTGATGTCTCATGTTTTCACAAGCTCTGCATGCTAGCGAGAGAATGTGCTTTTGCCTGTTTGCACACTGACGCTGAATAAACCCAGAGTAAACCCCTAAAGGATATGAAAAAGCAGGAGGAAATAGTGCATTTGGGCGCTTTTTCAAGCCCTTTCTGCACAAGGTCTTTTGCGTTGATGTAGTTTTGTAATGTTCTCTATGGTGGCATAGTAATTTCATCTAATAGTGTGGTTGCTTTCCCCTAGTTTCATTTCTCTTTTTAGTTTTAACTTTTTTACTATGTGCTTTCTTCTGTATTTCATTTGGGTTTTGGAAGTAGATGCGACTGTAAGCTTGAATTGAGGTAAAAGATTTTCTTTTAGGGAGAGAAGGCAATATATTTCGATATAATTGTGTGTTTTGAAGGTTTTCTTAATGTTTTTATTAGCATCTTTTGTTTTTTGCATGGATTTTCTCGCGACTGCTGTTTTTTTGATGAATTCATTGCCTTATCTTTTGTTTTTGCATTGTACTAGACCCGATTTTCTCCTGAGTTTGTTATAGTTAAAACTATGGATTTGCTGCTTTTTTTTCGTGTGAGGAAGGTAATTTTGCCTACTTGAAGAGACCTCTTGGTTGCTTAATAGTTCTGTTGGAATTTTTCGAATTTTTTTTTGATGTGTACGGTTTTCAAGGTTTAACTCAAAGTATTTTTCAAAAATTTATCGATAAAATACTCCAAAGTTCTTCAATTACTCCTTTCTATGATTTTCACAACTAGATTTAAGTATAAAAAGTTTAAATCTCGTTTATAAAAAATGCAAAGTGTAAAAGATTTTGATTCTTTGTTTCCCTCCCTCCCCGATAACTCATTGGTATCTAGGTTCAAGTAAGAGCAACCCATTGCTTCGTCGAAGAATTTCCAAGGTGCTTCTTTGAGGTTCTCTACCGTGGTGTGTGAGGTGTATTAGCTGTATAAGTCTCAAGCGCCGCTCGATTCTCCGGACACACTTCCAAGTTGCTCTTATCATCGCCTCAAAGATGCCGGTCCCATTCTTGCGTTCGGAGGAGATGCGACATGGCATAATTGTCGCTCCCCTTGAAGATGCACACGATTTAATAGCATCACTCGGCTATGGGTTGGAGATTGAGTTTACTGATGAAAACGAATCGCTACTACATAGGCCCTATGATAAGATAATCCGACGTATAATTCAGATTGAAGAAAAAATCAATTGGTTGATTCAACATATTGAAGAATTGAACTTTGGCAAGGTGATTCGTGGAGACCCTAACCATTTCCTCACTAGAGAAACTTCGATATTCGATTTTCCTTTACTTGAAAAGCAGGTAGAAAAATACTATGATGAAGTTTCCCGTATGTTTGAGATACAGAAATCAATGATTGAGGAGAAGAAGCAAATTTGGCTGGAGTTGAAAGTTTTAGAGAAAGCTAAAGAGCATTTCTTGTCCCTCATGCCGAAAGACACTTTTGCTTCTACGTATTATGAGGAAGACTTGGAGGATTATTTTGATGATGAGGGCGGTGATATCGGTATAGATGCACTAAATAATAGTACCGGGGACGGTAGTGTGAGTGATGCCGGGAGGGGGGTGAATGAAGATGGCTATGACGAAGGCCGGCTCAATGATGTGCGTTCATACGATCCCCAAGAGCGCAATGTCTCCCTTTCTCCTCATGATTCAAACGGTGTTGAAGATGTGAATGATGGAATGCGGGGCACACAGCGTGTTTCTAAAGGCAAAAACGAGCCCCCCTCATCTCCACTGCACCTTCGTGGTGAAAACAACGCATTAATGACGGCAGATTTAACGAATAAATCCCGTAATAATGTGGAAACTTCGCAGTTTTTATCTCATGGTTTTCGTGGAATTGGGACTGTTGCACGTACATCTTCTAGTATGATCAATGCTGTAGGTTTCTCTGTAATTACTGGTATCCTGAACAATAGTGATTTGATGCAATTTTCCAAACTTTTAGCGCTACTGACGAGGGGCAATGCTTACGTTTTTTTTGACAGCATAGATGTAAGGTTTCCGAGTTCTTTCTATGCGCTTGCTAGTACTTACTCACGATTTGATGCTACTTCGACGGGCCGCGTAAAGGAGAAAGAAGAAGAGAAGCATTTAGGTAATGCTAATTCGGCTGGAGACTCGTGTCAGCAACAAGTATCAGGGGTAACCGGAGAACTCACGTGGAATTCCTTAAAGAATCAGCTCTCTGGAAGACGTTCGAAACCGTTCCCGAACAAGGCTTCAATGACACCAGCGAACTCCCCTTCTGTTGCTGAGAATGAAACTCCCGTAAGATCCAATAACAATTACAGCGATCGAGATCGGATGAATGAGCCCCTCTTGTACCAACTTACTGAAGACTGCAAAAAGTTTGCAGAATCAAAGAGTATATTCATTGTTTTCTTTCAAGATGGCAGCAGTAGTTTTATGGGCAACCAAATTAGGAAATTGTGCGAAAATTTTGAGGCTATGATGATTCCTTGGCCTGCCAGCTTGAGGGATGCTGAGAATAGCATTAGGACTTTGAGTATAGCCATTTTGGATAAGCTGCGAGCTATTGATGGCTTGAAGAAGTTTGGTGCCGAAGAGGTGGATGACTTGCTTAGAGTTGGTGAATTGACACACACTTCGCGCAATTCGCGGAGAGTTAGTTATTTCCCCTCTGGGAAGCAATCACGAAATGGGCTTCATGCAGATGACTGCCGTTTCAGAGGTCATGATAATGGCTTTAACTCCGAAATGATAGGCCAGGCCGTTGCCAATAGGAAAGCTGGAATATCCACTGGAAATTCTCCGTTTGATGCTGCTGCTCGTTCGCACGGAGATGGTGCCAACACTGGCATTCAAGTCTTGATCCAAGAGGAAGATGCTCAGGCAGCTTCTGATTGTGAAGGTGATCAAATGAAGAGCTCCAGTTCAGACTTTGCTGTTGGTACTCAAATTGTGAAGGGCTCTGCTACTTCCTGTGGAAATTTAAGAAGAAATTTGCACGAGAGGGGGATTAAGGATTCCAGACATCTCGATCGAAACAGCCTAATTGAGGAATGGAGACTTATGTGTGTGTGCGAGAAAGCAATATATGATGTCCTCAACAAGTGCCATAGTATTGGGTCCGTAATCAGAGCCTCCTGCTGGTTTCCTGCTGATAAAACTGAAGAAATTGAGGCTGTTATTCAGGGGTTAGATAACCGCGAAGATTCTTTGTTTCCTGCTTTGATGAATGGCAGCGCATTAGGAGAATCTGCACAGTTGGTTCAGCCCAGAAAAGCTGCTGGTGGCATACACGACTCAACGTTACCCAATAATATTAGCCATTTGAACAAACGCTCTTCGCCTTCAAACCACCAAGAAATCCTTCCCAAAAAGCATCTAGAGAAAGAAAGCGACTTCATGGAGGAAAATTCAAGGCATTTGGATGGAAAAAACTCCTTGAATAATCTCTCTGAGCCTGAGAAAAATACCGCTTTATTGAAGACAGAGGCGATTCCAATGCTCAACGAACGCTTAGCATATAAGGAAAGTTTTGGATCAATCAGTTTCACGAGTGATGCTCGCACTCCTCCTGCCTCGAGATCTTTCTTGTTGGTTGATGATCCGCTTCCAGCGGGCACATCGTTAATAATTACTCAGGATGTTGAGAGTTTTAGGAAATGTAGTACTATTGGCTCGAGTATAGATGATGTGGAGATTGCCCATAGTAGCGGCCAAGATCAAACTTTGCAAAAAACTTCGCGCAATAATCAGCTCTCAAAGGAGAAACATTCTGTGAAGCTCAAGGCTCCGACTCTTATCAGGATGAACGATTTTACAGCCTGCTTTCAGATGTTTGTTGATATATATGGGACTGCTTCATATCGTGAAGTTAACCCTGGGCTCTTTACCATTATAACTATGCCCTTTATCTTTGGGGTGATGTTTGGAGATGTTGGGCATGGGGCTATTCTCCTCATGATCTCCCTTGGAATCTTCATTAGTCAACAAAAATCTCTTGGGTTTCTCTGGATGATGCGTTACGGTATCCTGATGATGGGATTATTCTCAATATACTGTGGTTTCCTATACAATGATTTTTTTGGCTTGGGAATGGACCTCTTTGGTAGTCGTTGGGTGGAATATCCATCGTCTTTTGGTGCTTTATCGGTTCGTAGTATCCATGATGATGTTGGCTCGATTTTTCCAACAAATTTGCAGGTGGCAGGTGAGGTAGGTTTTGATGGGGGAGCCCTGTCTAGGCAGTTGCACTACGTGGATATGGATGACTTGAGAAACCCAGCTGAATCGTCTTCAAACAGCGAGAAAAATCCTCTAGGAAAACCTGCTACAGATAAAAGCAGAATGAGCAGCGGTATGAAGAAGGAGCCCGTTCCCCACGATGCTGCCTTTTTGTTTGGCGATTCCACAGATGATGGAATATCAAAGATTTCTCGCCAGGAGGGGACTGGCCTCCGAAAACCGATTTACTGTGTTACGGATAACCGCCTCTCTCTCAACTTTGAAGCAGTTTGTGCAGAATCTGAGGTTTTGTTGGGGCCAACAACTACCCGCGGTTTTCCTTACCCTTTTGGCATAGACATTGCATGGAGAAAAGCTCAAAATGAGTTAGCGTATTCCAACTCCGTCAAGATGAAATTTTCAATCATTTTTGGGCTTGTACATATGGTTTTTGGCTACTTTGTGCAGATGATGAACCAGTGGCATATGAAGCATAGGCTGGATATCGTATTTATAGCGATCCCCAGACTGCTCTTTATGATAACATTGGTTGGGTATCTATGCTTCGTAATTATCGTGAAGTGGTTAAGCCCTGTCACGACGGAATCTATGCAAAGGGTTGGACTGATTGCTATGTTTGTTGACATGTTCATGTTTGGTAAGGTTTCTGGCAGTGATGAATGGTTTTCCAGCCAACAGACAGTGCAATCTGCCCTAGTTTCTATCGCGGTTATCACTATTCCGTGGATGATTTTATCAAAGCCAATCTACCAGTTCATAAACAAGAGAGCAAAAAAGCCTCATTCTGCCAAAGGAGCCATTTTCAAGGCTACTCAAACCGGGGGGAATATCGCCCATACTTCTGAAGCTGGTGTGCTAAGACGTTTTGCTGGGGAATCGCACCAACTTGTGGGTCATGTATCAGGAGAAAGCTTGGCCTCTAATTGTGAGCGGCATAGTGAGGCAGCAGTTGGAGAGGTGTTAAAAGACGTCTACCCTGTGACTGAAGGAAGATATGGCCCTACTGAGACTGAGAAAGAACTTTCAAACCCTCCTTCAGCTTCTGGAGCTCCCAATGTTACTGGTGACGCTCATTTCGGTGCGAAAGATAGCTCTTCTGCACTGTTTCTATCATCTCGTTACACGAGTAATCAAATTCTTAGCTATCAGAGTTGTATTGCCGATTTACTTCAATCCAGCCATCCAAATGCGCACGCTTCTGGTGTAGCAGTAGAGGATGGGAGTTTGGGAGCAACTGACGTGAAGTTTAGGAGGGAAATGAGCATCACCAACAGTAGTGGTATCCCACTTTTGAGCGGCAATGATAGAGGGAATGTTGAATTAGGCCCTTCATCTGTAGCGATTGCATTTGATATGATGCGGGAAGGCTCCGAAAACAAATTAAAACATGGCGGCCACGATGCTGAAACTCTAATTTTAACTCCGGCTAGCCCCTTAGAAACGCTGAAAACTGCAGGAGACGCTGAAGAAGAGGATGATGGTTTCATTGGTTTAGCTATAGAGAGCATCGAGATCCTCTTGGGTACATTTTCCAATACGGCTTCTTACCTGCGTCTTTGGGCCCTCTCTCTCGCTCATGCAGAAATGAGCAATATTATATTTTTTTGTATCTCAATCCCTCTGCAAGTATCTCTTAGTATAGCGGTGAAGACGGTTTGCTTGATAATTGGTGGCTACGTGTTTGTAGTTATTACTTTCGTCCTCATCATATGTCTTCACAGCTTAGAGTCTGTGCTTCACTGTTTGCGGTTGCATTGGATCGAGTTTCAAAGTAGATTCTTCCAGGCAACTGGAAGAGCCTTTGACTCGTTTGATCTCCGTCAAATTGCGAAAAATTCTCGATAGGATCAAGAGACGATAATTTTTTTATTTTAAGTAATCCTTGTCAAGAAGATAATGTGGTACTTCATATGTATATATATGTTATCTGAACTGAAATGCAGTGTGTAATTTTTTAAGATGCACACTCATTTCTAGGAAGTAAAAAGTGCAGGTTATTAGGCTCTCAGGAGCCTCTCCAGCGCAATGACTAGTACTCTGGAGAAAATGGTGTGTATATCTGAACGATTTACCCTATTTCCTCCATATATATGCCACAGTTTGCTGATTTTTTTTAAATTTAAATGTATGCACCTACTGTGTGTCGAATTGGTTCATAAATAGCACAGCTGCAGTGAGGGGAAATCTTTAACTCCCTCTGCTTTTTTTCGACGAGGAATTTTTTGTGAAGGATCACGACCTTATGGTTTTGGAGACATTGGTTTTATTCAGATGCTAGGTTTTAAGTAAATATATGAGCACTGAATTTTTCTTTAAATGCATTTTTTGGCTGGTAACTTGTTTTCAGTTATACCAATTTTCTGCTGTAGTATAGGTGAACCTGATGTGCTATCTCGTACATGACAAAAATATTTGAATTGTCATCTCGTGGATAGCTGTATGTAAAGGAATACGCTGCGGTAAAGATGCAAGTATGTGAAGAGATGATTACATGCAGGTGGGGCGCTACGAAATAGACGATGCTTTTTTTGCTCAACTTCGGGCATCGAGTAATGCGCTTGTGTAGTTTTTTTTTAAGTTTATATTACTCTGGTTAAATTAAGCCATAGATGCATGTGTGTGCTGAGTTTTAGCGTAGCTATTGTCAAAATATCTTAATTGTTTAGTTGTGTTGTAGTGCAGTATTAAGAAGTTTCACTTTTTCGTATTTCCTGCCCAGTTCCTAGCATGCATGCCCGCATTTGGCAGCCATCAGCATGCCATGCACATTGTCTAGCTACGCTTACAAATCTGTTCTGATGGCTTCACGGAATTTACAATGATATTTCGTCTGGCTCTTCACGTGTGCTGATATCATGTGCTCGTTTCACATGGGGGCCAGCCGTTGCAGTTCGTGGTGCATTTTTGAGTCGTTTAAAGCGATGTTTTATTAAAATTGACCGTAGCGCTTACTATTAAAAAACACGCACCCCATTGAGATTCTTGCAATTACTGTTCTGCCGGTACCACTTGCGCCGGGGATTTCTAAGGTGTAGGGTTTCTTCTATGATAAAACCTATTGCTGAGGTAGAGACAAAGTTTGATGTTTATTCGTGGGTTTGAAGATTTTGTTTATGGACCTTGCGTAGGCCATATCCCCATAATCTAATTTTGTAGATGATGCGGTAGTTTTGGATCACTGCTTCTAAATCTGGCCATTGGTCAGTTTATTGGTGCGCCACAACCTGGACAGGTGTGCGTTTCTGATATAGCAACTGCGCCCTGGTGTAAAGTGTTGTATAGGGCATCAAATTTTGAAGTAAAAAACTTCCTGCCTGTTTTGATTATTTGCTGCTGAGAGGCTGCAGTACCTTTAAATTTAATCGCCTGCATGCGATAGCCGTTGGTTTCACCTGTTACGGAAGCTTATTGTGTTGTGGGTGAACTCTTGGACCTTCTGGGCACTAAGCATCAAGTGGGGTTGTTCTGCTCTTAAATTGTAAGCCTGCGTCATGTTTGAAATATTGCTATAAGATATAATGGGTAGGGGTACTACATTGGCTATAATGGTGTTTTTCATAAGCCGTCCTACATAATGCAATTACTGTTGGAGATCCGCTTTTGGTAGTAGAGAGTTTCACTCTTAGGATGGATGTGAAGGTATTCCACTCAAGCCTGCCTTGCGTTGCTTATCGTGTGGAAATGCACTGAATTTTCGCCAGCTTCCGCGGGTGAGGGCGCTCACACTAGTTAAAATGTACTGAATTTCTATTTATCTGATTAGTTCGCGCATACGCGGTCTTGCGTACATGTCCGAGGTGAGTGTACCTGAAGCATTGTGTAAAATTATCCTCGATTAACAATATGGTACTGTCTTCCAGAAAAAACAGAGTATATTTCAATAAACTAAAAATAAGGGGCGCTTAGAGAACAATTTCGAGAAATTGCCTTAGAGGAGCGAGGTGGTTAGAGGGCTTTTTGGGCGTCAAACCTGTGCGCGGCCGTAATCTAACTAAGGATAAATATGATACCAGAACTGCAGAGAGGATAATTTTATTAATAAAGCAGGTAGTGGACTGCCTTCTACTTTCTATGGACCAGGAATATAATGCTTGCGCTGCTTGCTCCCAGTCACTTTTAGTACTTTTGTGAGCACATCTTTCCATTTTTTTGGTACTAGTGATATCTTGGCGCAGTCGCTGAATTTGGGGGCCAACGCTGGGGAGTAGCTTTAGCGCTAACAACTTGGCGATACAGGCTATGGGGTCACGGAGTTAATATAAGAGGAAAGATCCTGGGTGTGTAAGTACAGCCCTCAATATTGATTTCAGTGCGCAATGACGAGCTGTAATAATATCCTCTAAGTGAGCCAAAACAATCTATTGGCAGACAGCATGCAAGGAGAGCGTATACAAGACATGCAAAGACCGAAAGATCCTCGAGATAATTCAACGGGTGAACTAGGCGGGGAACGCTAGTACCTGATGCCTCGCGCCTGTCTGGTGCACTAGTACCTGCCCGAGTCTGACGTAATATAAAGCGGTAGCGTCCAAGAAACTTTGCCTTAAACTTTATTGTGGAATAGGGATTCTACGCTAAGAGCGGGGTTACTCCCTTATTGCACGTGCAAACATTGCAGGTTTTACAATGAAAAATGCATAGAGTGCATATCCTGCACAGCAGCATCCCGTATCTCGACCGTCTGCGCGCAGAAAATGCTCAGTTAGCACTTTTTCAGTTGGAGTGCTACCCCGACCTTGTGCAGCCATGCGGATGGGTATACACAGTGGTGCATTTCATAAAATTTCAGTTTAGAAGGCAATCCAAAAGCTGCTTATCTACGCAGCGCATACTTCTATATGGCATGTAAATGTACCAGTATAACATCTACAAGCAAAAATGACGGGTAGCGAAAGACATGATAATAGAGGGTCATTATGCAGCGGACAGTTACCAGTGGTGGAATTTACGGAAGAGCAGTCTGCATCCCCCTTAGTTGAAATATCTTGATTGGTAATAGCGATAAAATTTGCGCTGATAAAATGAGTTATTGACAGGAGTTATCCTCCGAGGTTACAAAGTGAAAAAAATTAACTGAATTAGTATCGCACATAGCACTGAGCACTGCATCTATTAGGTAGCTTTCAAAGGGGAAAGATAATCATAAAGTTTTCATCATTTCTACGGATAAATCCCTTCATTCTGCAGTAGCTTGCTCTAGCTCTTGTAGTTCTTCAACAATCTGTGGCTTCCTCGATATTTTCTGAAAAGATGCAACTCGCTGAAATCTGAGTGCGTTAGTATTGTTGGTGCTACTAAATTTTTAGTACAAATATCAATGCGCATCGCAGGATAGTCAATGAAAAAAACCGACTCACTGCATGCATGCTGCTGCAGTATCCTTGCCAGATCTTAAATATCCACCAACCAAAAAGTTCAGAAAATTTCATTTAGGCTAGTGCTGGTAAGCGCATTTCAAAAAGTTTCATACGTATGAAAAATCAGGTAAACGCAATATTCAACATCTTGCTACAAGCACATGCCACAGACTATGCATGTTCTCGACCTTGCATTGCTCCTCTGTTAGGGAACCTTTGTCACCGTCAGAACCAACTTTCAGCTCCAATTCTTCAATTTCACGCAATTTCTTCCGAAGGTTACGGATCCTGAACACGTAAAACATGACTCACTGCCTGCCGTTTTGATATATGTTAAGACCATGGTATTTGAATATATCCAACAGCGAGAGAATGCGAGTGCAAAAACAAGAAAGCTAAGTTTTATTACATACTACGCCATCATGTAAGCTGAGATAGGCAAATTTCCGAGCCTTTCTACCTGCCAATTGCCAACAGCAAACTCGATTCATATATTCTAGTACTTGCGTCTCTGAGAAGTAGCTTTTTGCGATCAAAGACACCAACAAAAATGCATGTCACGCAATATCTTGCAATGCCCACCAAAATTTTATAGCAACCCATATGAAAAAGCGGTTAAAACGCCACCTCATGTTTAACCATACCGACAAAACTATGCATCATATTTTCAAGCAAAAATATTTATAAACACTGTGTGACTATATAACCTAATCCACCTACTTTTTTTCCCCTTCAATAGGTTTACTTTCACTAGTAGGGGCCTGAACATTGTCTATTAACTTGAGATTAGCTAATCCTTGAAGAACGGCCTGTTCTTCATCTATTTCCACCTCGTTTTTCGAAGATTTTTTTCTATTCTTTTTTTTTTTCCCCAAAGGGACGGGGGCCTTATCAAAGATACTTGCCTCTTGCATAAGACTCCTATATTTATCTGCAAACGATTGCTGCTTTGTCTTGAATGCCGAAATCTCATCCTATAGATACAAGGTATTTCAAAGCTGTTTGGAGGCTAGAATTAAAATATTCAAAAGAAAGTTAAAAACGTGCTCGCAGTTCTGGCTGTATGTATAGGACTACAAATGTGAGCTATCGTAAGATGTGCAGGTGCTGCAAAGAAGACAAAACCAAATAAACCCTAAAAATATCAATAACTACAGAAGACCTCCAGGGAGAGTTGTAAGAATCAGCCAAATAACAGCAGGTCATGAGGAAACTAATAAGCTACGTTGTGAAGTTAAGCAATAATACACGTAAAAGGAAAATAATGCAGTAGACTAAAAGGTCGACTGCGTTCGAAACTATGATACAGCTTGTAGCTAGGTGCTTTCGTCTACCACGACTGCAATTTGAAGCTGCCATCCAGAGTAGCCGTTCGTGTCGTTGATCATTCCTACAGCACTGCTATGCAAAAGAATCAAAATTTATGAGTGCCAATTTCGACGCATTCCTTTTTAGTTTTTTGTAAGGACTCTCGGCGAATCTATAAAGTTATCATGCCAGGCTCTAAAATACCAGTTATTTCACATACCGGGGGAACATATCCAGCCTTCACGCGGATATCTGGCCTGTATGAGCCATCACTTCTTCGGGTCCCCTTTATTACCTTTTCCCCCGTAATCGCATCAATATGATATATTTCTCCATAGTGAGACTTCTCAATGCGGCTGCTACCATCAACGTATTGAATCTCCAAAAACTTGTCAGAATTCATATCGTCAACAAAGGAAATCTCCGTGAAAATGAAATGCGCAGTACTAACAACAAACACAGGGCGAAGGATATCTCCGCCTGAAGTGAAATGCAAGAAAATGTGGACCGAAGATTTCCATGGCGCTTACCAACAAAAGCTTATTTGCATTATCAGGAATAAAGGCACAAGAATGGTGAGAACAAAATACGCCGGCGCAGATCACCAGGCAGGCATCAGCTAAAGCAAAAAATAGCGAAAAGGGTGCAAAGGAGACCAGCGCACAAGTATTCTCTACAACGATATAATAATACTATCAAGTAGAAGACGAAGAATAAAACAGCTCATAGCAAGAACTTGCTCCATGAAGCGTATGCGTCCAGAGGCAGCAATCATAGCTCTAATAATATGAAGACATATCTCTTGCCGTAGGATAGTGAGGGTAACTTCGTACCTCATATAGCATAAAAGAATAATTGCTTGACATTTCATCAAGCTTGTGAAAGGTTCCGTATCTTGATACTGAGAGACTTTATAAAGCCTGCAGATATAATTTTAAACCATTTGAAGAGATGAGGCAGCCAAACATGATGAGAGTACCGTGTCAATCGATACCACGCACTGGGCTTGAATCTTAGTGTTCGCTTTTTGTACAGGCTTCAATTACAGCTGATACCACTTTGTTGCTTTAATCACTTTACTTCCGCGCTTTAAGGCATTGCGTTATGTGCTGCACTCCTGCACAACATCGAAGGCACCGCGGTGCCGTGCTTTAGTTGACCACTTTGATTAATCTTACCATTTAGGAAACCTCCAAGGTGTCTACGAATTTGTTGCAGGAGGCAGCGATAAGTAGGTAAATAAACTAGACTTGGGTGGTGGTATGTACTATAATTTTAGCTCTTGTAAAATTGCTCGATGTCAAGCGCTTTCTCCATGCTCTCTATCTCGTTATCCTTCCTTAGGAAACGAGATTATACGGAAAACTGTCGGGCGTTATCGTGCACACGATCATTAGAATGAAATGTATTATATTACAAAATACACGATTTAACCGCGACCAGTAGCTACATCACCCATCAAGACAAATATCTCAAAGAACATTTTATCATCTTTGGCGTTTCTTTTCGTCCAGCGAGAAGCATACTAGAGTCAGGGTAAAGATCGTTCTACCAACTTGAACCCAGCAGAAACAATTAGCCAAATTTCATCTGTCGAAGGATAAACCAGCAAGAGGCAATTCAAGGTACCCTCATAAATATTTCGGCATGCTCACGTCCTTACTTCTAGCAATCGTGATGGATTTACAACTTCTGGATGATAATTCGGGAGGCAGCTTCGGGGCAAGCAGTTTAGTAACGCCGCTGCCTTCAATAAGGGGATTGCAGATGAAAATCTAACTTTCATATTTCTAAGGCAGGTGGCACTCCTACGACATTGAATTTAAGTTCCTGCGTAACTTGCGCTGCCAGGCGGCGAAAAAACGAGATGCAGGTCCTCACCCTAAAAAATATTATTCTTTTCCTAAACCTAAATTTGTGCAGTTACCTGATAGTAGCCTTGATTTACTAACTAGATATTTTATCTGTGATTAACTAGTTTTTCATAAATATAAGTAACACCTAGTAATGGCTGAACGCACACCTATACTATAACCGAGAAATTTCACAAAAAAAAACTCCTACGTTGAAACTTAATACTCTACCTAAAATTTCGAAGCTAGCTAAAACTGAGAGATACCTACACGCATTAGGATTGCAGAGCTTCAACAAAAAAGACCGGTAAGAGCACTGACTTTCCTGCTGGTGCAAAAAACAAATCCAGCTGTGGAGCTTAGAAGTTAGATCTTTAGTGTGTTTTTTGCCTTCAAGAACGAAAGTTGAAGGAATAAAAAAATTATCAGAGTTGCACTCGAGCGCTATAGGTACACATTCGATCGCAACAATGGCTGGATTGTTGTTGGCCTGTTAGACTGGAGGATATTCATGAAGCACCAAACATCTGCGGTAGACGACGAAGAATTTCTAGTAGAATATCTTCACTTCAAATCCTATCAACGTACTAAAAAAATACTTATTGAGCAGACAAAAACTTAGATGCTTCTTTAGCTACAAAATTACAACCAGAGTGCAATCCAAGTTTGGGAACCAAGTTTTATGCTCCAATCCATTTTTCTTAGAATATGCTAAACTTGATTTAAAGCCAATTCATGTGAAAATCACTAGATTTCGATGTTCACAATGCATTTTTTTTAGTTTTTCAGCATAAGCAAGAATCGAATTATTTGCTGGCAAACCACATAGATGACCACTGAAATTTTCTAAATGCCAACCTTTCTCAGATTTTAATCTCTGCACAGCGAAATTGCTTCTTATAGAACTTCGTACCGTGTGTTACCAAGGCTTCAAATGGGCACCGTATTCGATATTTTTTTTTATTTTTTTCTAGCTTCAATACAGAATAAATTTTATTCAGCGCGACGCAATAGTAATCAATCGAGGTTCAATTTCAATACACTTAGTAGCTACCCTACCAAGAGAAAGATGTAAACATCAGAAATACGCCATGCTATATCAACAGTCAAGCGATTAGGGTGATTTATTGAAACCGCAAAAATAAATACTTGTGGCGACATAGTGCCTTTGCCGAAATTTTACTGAAGCTCGTACAAAGATGGGCGCACATATCCATAGTGTAAACAAAAGATATTCAACTCCAAAAGCCTTTACATCGCAAAAGGTTTTACTTTATGACTAAGATAGAATCGCATGTAAAGAAACATACGCTCTTGGGTCTATAGAAAATAAGCAATGCTTGCTATAAAAATCTTAGCATTAATTAGGCGATTAATTGATCAGTACAATTTATTGGGATTATAATTTATTCAAGGTAGTAATGACCACTTGATCGTTTTCTTGAATAACCCTTGTAAAGTCAGAAACTTTGATATTTTAACTTATGACAATTCTATAATTTCTCTAGCATCTTCAGTATATTCCCTCACTTCACATGAACCCTTGCTTTCATCTATACAAGCTTGGTCTACAGAAAAACTATTTAAGTGGGAGTAAGCAGGAATAGGAGAGCCAGATTTAATGCGAAGAATGTACGGATTTTGGTCACACGGAATGTTCAAATGCTCAGGAGTTCCCCGCAGCAGCGTATCTAATTCTCCAAGCAGATTGCTTTGAAATTTTTTTGAATCATCTGAAAGGCTTTCTAATAACTGATGCCCCTTTAGAGACAACTTAAGGTACGAGGTTGTAGAATAAGGTGTGTGGTAAAAAATTTCCTTTATGAAACGAAGAAGCAGCAGGTTGATCAAAATCGATTGAAGGTCGTCTGGGTTATCAAGTTTGGCACCACTGATGTGCTTAGCCGATAGCTGCCGCTTCCACATAACCTGAAGCTGTAGAAGAGTACTTTTTTTACCCTCTTCATCTTCTGCACACTTTAAGATATCTAGAATAATTTTGATGGCTTCTAACAACTGAACTGAAGATGCGGAAGAAGAATTACATGAAGGCGCTTTTCTATCGACTTTCAATCTCTTCAATGGAGTCACCTTGGGATTTAATTCTGAAGTTCAAGCACGCACAAGAGATGCTTGAAGATTGGGGTACATTAAAATTTTTTTCATGTATTATAATTCTGCTTAAAAGCTGTTGCAGCTGCGCATAAAGCAAGACTCTTAGAGTCTATAATGCTGAAAGTATTAGCACTTCAAGCTATTCCCTGTAATATCACGGGAACATAAGAGATATCAAAGTGGAATGAATTGATAATAAAAATAGGTTAAAATAACGACGTATTCCTAAAAATATCTGCCACGGAAAAAAATTCGACTAAAAACTTGTCCATTATATATTGCATACGATATTTATCCTTTAAAACTATGAAAAAATTTATCATTATAGTCCACATCAAAATTTCTTCTATCTATAAAACTCACGAATCAGGAAAAGCACATCGGGGAAATGAAACTAACGCACAGGTCCTTTCTGATTATTAAAAAAAAGACTTCAAGAATAACGAATAAATCCCGTGTTTCACTGCGTATTGACACTATACCATGTATATTTTTAGGTTCTGATTCCTGCGACCCATCCACACTACGAAAGTTATCCTTCCATGTCTCCTTGCAGCAAATATCGCACATTTTTTCACATGGAACTGGGCTGTCACCAAAATGGGTGCACAGGAAATTTCTCCTACAGGAAGTTGCGTGACAGTACTCCACCATTTTGTAAAGCAGACTTAGTCCCGAAGGCTCCCAATAAACCATCACCGAATGTCGAGGGACGTCACTCGCTCTATATAGCAGCAAACAGCAAGCAGGAGAACCATCTCTCCCGGCTCTTCCACATTCTTGGTAGTAGTTCTCTGGTGACTTCGGCATTGTGTAATGAATAACAAACCGAACATCTGTTTTATGAATTCCCATACCAAACGCCACTGTTGCAACAACAATCTGTACCTCACCATTTGACCATTTGTTCTGGACCTGAAATAAATGTCCTTTCTGCATCAATCAACTTGGAAAAAAATTGGACGAAGATGTGCTCCCATTTCATAACTTTCTAGTTTGAGGGAGGGCATACACTCACATCATAAGTATCGAGAAGCAGTAAAAAAACCTTGGATGGAAGAAAAGCATTGTCTCCAGAGCATACACAATAAATGTCCAGTGAGATATATTCGAAATTTAGATATTATGACAACAAATCATTAGAGGCCATATACACAGATTAAACAAGTAAAGCAACCTTCTACAAAAAAAAGGATGCAAAAATGGCAGGGCTTTCCTAAAATTTGAAAAAGGACAAAAATCGTTCTGAATATTCTACTTACAATGTGCCTACTTCGAGTATCCATATCCCCATGATATAATAGACAGCCAAACCCTCTATCTCCCAACGCATCACAAATGATGCCAGCCTCTTTCCTAGTTAAACAGTAAATAATTCCTGTTGAACTCTTTGTAAAAGTTTTTATGAACGTCTCCAACATATCCAATACCAATTCTGAACTTTTAGGCTTATGCAGGACCATGAAAAAAAGGTTTGGGCGATTGATGTGCGCCCTAAACTCGAGGCAGGATTCAAATCCCAACACAATCTTCACGTCTGCAACAACCTCGGATGTTGCCGTTGCAGTAAGTGCCAGCAGTGGAGTCTTTGGAAAATGCTTTTTTAATAACGAAAGCTTCTGATAATCCTGCCGGAAGGAATGACCCCACTGAGAAATACAATGAACTTCATCCACAACCAGCAGTTTCAGGTTTCTTGCTTCATAAACCTTTTCTAACAGGCTCATTGTTTGCTTTCCTTTGGCAATACGTTCAGGAGTCACATACAGCACACGTAGATGATCAGAGGTCTCCAGCGATTTCGTGGACTTCCTATCCTGTATATTATGAGTTTGCTGTAATTTTATCAGTTGCTGCTTTGCTTCTTGGAGTTCCTCTTTAGAACAAGACGAGCTCATCATTAAAGCATAGACACCTTTATTATTTAGTATAGTCACCTGCACAAAGTCATGCGGTACGGACCGATAAAATCTCAAATATGAAACGGCTGAACTTACTGTTTTCTAAATAATAAGAGCAAGAAATAAAGAAAATTGAGGTATCATTTTAAAGCGTATTTTTCCTCCAAGAGCATATAGCGCAGTTCCTTACATGTCTAGCACTTTAAATCCAAACAGTGAAAATGAGAACCATGTTATGAGCATCCATACGTTTCAACTATGTTATTGCAAGATTGTATTCACGCATTACTGAAGGTAAAAAAAAACCCTTTTAATATGGCTACAAGCACATCCACAGCATTAGAAAATTTTTTCTGAATAATATTTCTCGACATTTTCAAAGCTGTAAACACCCTGTTTTCTTTACGGTAGAATGAAGCTTTCCAAGAAAAAAAATCGCTCTCAGCCTAGTGTAAACGACCAAATGCATTCTATGACATTGCATGCCCTTCCCACTCTAAGGTGCCAAACTCCTTCGTATCGCTTAACATATACGAGCTCCATAACCTCATTACGAGCGTAATTACCTTTGCCTAAAATTTTTTTCATAGTTTCCTACCTGATCGAACATTAAGGATATTAGAGGAGAGACAACAACAGTCAAGCCGTATTCAAAAATTGTCGCCGGTAGTTGAAAGCACAGTGATTTTCCTCCTCCAGTTGGCATCACTAGCAGCACATCGTACCCCAGCATGATGCTGTTAACCACCTCCAGCTGATGCTTTCTGAAGGAAGAGATTCCGAAAATTTTTCTTGCGGCCTCATAGAGCCCTAGAGTCCACGAGTATTCTCCGGTGAGGCTTTGGGGGGTAATGCTCGAAGAAGTCACCTTTTTATCTGCTTGTAGCGTAAGCAGGGCCCTTTGAGATCGCGCCTCCCGAAGTTTTCTTGTCAGAGCGGAAAGTTCGCTCTCCAAGTCTTGAATATAAACGTCTAACTGCGAAACATTCATCTTCAAAGCAAGCAATCCTAATTATCTTTGCTTATGCAGCTAGTTCGCATTATTACTTGCCTACAAAAGAGGGTGGAAAAAATACTTTAATTCATATGCAATAGCACATAAACTTCAACTTTTGCAGTATACGACATTGTGATATACTTATGTTGAGCAAAGGCACCCCTGTGCCCTCTATGGCAAAAAATAAATTGATGCAGAAATCTTGGAGCGTAGTATTGTTGCTAACTAATGGTAGTTGCTCTACTTCAGAGCATCATATCATAAAGCCACCTTATGCTTAACATTGAAAAAACTTGGAGGAGCAGAAATAAGTCTCATGCATTCATTTGTTGGATTCCTGTAATAATATGCATAAATGCCCCTGTGAAATACTGGCGCTCAACCGCGCTAACATTGAAATTAGCTACTTTCCAAACTTCAAACAAAAACTTTTCATAGAGTAAGGTAGGTCATCCTTAGAGCACTTCATTTTTGTTTTCTTTAACATTATCTCAAAGTTTCGCTCATGATCCCTACGTTAACTTAAGCGGTGAGCATGCAGCACACAGCGCAAGTTCATTTTGAGAACTGAATTTCAGGTTAAGGAGCGTTTACGCATACTAAGTGAGTTGCCAGGAATAAAGAGAATGAAGTTACCCTTAAACATAAAATCTATTGAAGAAATTGGTACAAATTTTGACGTTGAAAGCTATGTGCATGTAGGCTATACAATTTTAGTTATGTTAGCATCATGCTTTGACACATACAATAATCTTGATAAGACACTTCCTACATCATCACCAAACTCTACGGTAGACTCAATTACGAGCCCACACACTAAATTCAGCAGTTTGCTGTAATCGCACGTACACCCAAAGCAAAAGTTGCATTTTCATCTAATGTAGATTCAAATATCCAAGAGATGGAAAAATTTTGGGCAGTACTCTAAATTTACTCACGCCTAGCGACAGAAGCAGGAATATATAGCTATCTTAGCACCGTCCATGGCAGTGTTACTAAGCAAAGCCTGTGGCATATGAAGTAGCAGGCTAACATACGATAAAAGAATTGGAAATTATCCCAACTCTGTGCTTTCCAAGGTTTAAAGTAAATGTATTCAGGGGTGCCGTGGCCACCTAGGAATTATAGCGCCAAAAACATTCCCCTGTATTCCCCATTATTTGCCGCAAAGAGTTTTTCCTTCAATTATTCAAAGCTTCGCAATTACGAGCGTGAATAGCCTTGTAACGCCTGGAATCACTTATTTCCGTAGCATAGCCATGGTTTTCCGTTGATTGAATAATTTTTACGTATTATAGAAAAATAATGGATAGAAATAAGAGTGATTTTCTTATTTCTCCTAGTCCTAAAAGAGCTGAAATAAGATTCTAAGGGTATGATACGTAATCACCAATTTGGAAAAGTAGAAATTTTAAGGCTTAAACATCCTACATTATCTCATAAAGTCCATGAATACCTCGTCTATACCTGAAGAAATACTGTGTAAGCTAATGAATATCGCTGTGCATACCTAGTGAAGAATACCTTTTGTGGAGCAAAACAAAGTCCATCGTAAACCCACTATCCATACATATTACTTTGGGTGCGTTCGAGTCAAAAACGATAGTGCCTTACTGAAAGTTTACCAAAAGGTTCAGATAGCTTCAAGCTTGCCTTTTCCAGCTCTCCTTGAGAAGGAAATATACACTAGAGTTGAGCATCAATACTACGCATAAGGATACGGCATAATTCATAATTCTTTGATTTATACACTCAAGATCTTACAAATATTTTATCAACGGTATACATGACTGATACTGAAAGAATCTGGCTTCTTGTTGTATGCAATGCCTTTGCGCTAAGCTAATTAAGCAGTACGGCAGAACCAACATTGAGAAACTACCTGCGATGGTTTTAAAAATGCGAAAATTCAAATACTCAAAAACTATAATAACCGGTTTATCAACATTTCCCTAGAAAAAAAACTACGTCAAAGTGCTTCAAGAACATTCTTCAAGCAAACGAGAAGGGGAGCGAGGTGGTAAGCAAAGAGCAGGTTGGTGACTCCAAAATTCGCCGCTAGTACGCTGCGTCAAGTTGTTTTGAATACGAAAGAAAATAGTGATGCTCATTTGCGTGTTACACCTCATCCTGACGCTAAGCATTTTATCATCTCCAATATACAGCTTTTCATTCTAAACACACTTTCAATTAATGCATCATTACATAAAAAAAAATTTAATGATGCAAGAGGATTTTAATTATTAGCATGAATACAGGATGTACATAGGTGCTCGGTAAGACTATAAAGTGAACGCTCTCGAAAAAGCTTTTACGAGAGGCTCTATGTGTAATGCATGGATCGATAATAGCACAAGGAGTCACGGTATGCGCATTTATTATAAAAAAACTGCCGCTTAAAAGGCATAGTAATTCAAGATCATTTGATTACCTAATAGTTTGCATAAGCCTTGGAAAACTCTGCCGAGCTCGAAATCTAGTTGATTAACTTGGAAACTACTTAGTATCGCCTTGATGGATAAACAAAGTACTAAAGAGATAAGCAATAGAGTCAAGCAGATTATCAAAGATTATTGCAGAGCCCACAAATGCAGCTCTCATGACATCATAGCCAATGTGCAGAATTGGCCGCAAATTTCCATTGAAAATGCAATGTTCCAAAATATTGTAGCCAGGATTTACCTATTACAGTATTCGCAGCAGATGAAAAAAAAATTCTAATCAGAAAACTCTATTTTAGTAATAAGGAAACAGCAAATGCCATCTACATCCCTGCTCCGACAAGTAGGGTTGATATATCTGCTGAACTTAGTGGACTTCCCGCTGACAAAGATTTTTTTCTATTTATACCACAAGAGACAAGTCCGATATGTTGCAGGTTTACATTTTATCAAAATAAGCCAGGGATATTCTCAAGGAACAAAAATGATTCCATCAGGTTAATACAGGCTTTCCAAAGCGATATACACAACCCAAATACCCTCCCGCTAAGTTAAGAAGTTGATTTGTCTGCGTGAACGAGGTTTTTTTTTCAGAAAGCACTAATAAAATAAATACAAATAAACACTTGAAAGATTGAGGATATTGCGCAATCAAAATAATATTAAAGTAAGCCACAAAGACTCGTCGAGTATATGCAGAATCTTCAATAACCCTCCTGTACATCCCAAAATCGAAAAACCCGTAGAAAATTCGAAAAGCAGTTTGCACTTGTAATTTTCAAGTAAAGCAATAAGCATTAAGCAGTAAGACCAGCGGAATAGTTTTAATTTGAATGGTTGCGTAAGGGAAGATGTAAGAATATCCAAAAGATTAGTCAGAGTCTTCATAGCTTAGCGCAGAAATATTGAGCAAGACAAATATATTTAACCATCGCTAAACTAAATGGTAGTAGCAGCTGGAAAGGTAGGGACTTCTCAAAAACTTTATACATCAACCAAGCCGAACTGAAACTAACTGGAACCATCACAAATTTCACAAAAAACTGTTTTGCAAGTCTTCCTACTAAAATTCAGATTAAATTTCACGATTTATAATAAATCAAGCTGCTACAAAGTAGATTCAACATTCACGGGCGCTCCAACAAGGCCGTACTTCGGGGGAACGGGTTTCCAAGCTTCATAGTTCCTGAAAAAAATATTTATTACATGTAATGACAAGGTATTCAAAAATTCATTAAACAGCTTTTTGAATAGACGTTACAAGGCAAGGTTTTTTTTTCCTACAATCAACAATTCACAAGCTGCACAGACCGAAACAGCAGCAGTAAGTGTATAGTATGAGCTATTGCGTGTGCATTTTAGGTGCCTGTATTAGCGTGAAATCTCCGCATCTGTGATTGGTACACGAACATTAAAGTACACCCAATTCATTCATCTAGCAATACGACATAAGATCCATCTGAGCGCCCACGAGCTTACCAAAATAAGTCAATCCCAACTGGACCACTTTTGGAGATACCGTCAGACTTGATCGTGGCGAACTCATACTGGAAAAACGAGCATAGCGAAATTACAAATCATAAAATAACAATCTCGCAATGAAGCTAAAGGAGGAGAGTCATCAAACTGAGGAATGCACATTGAAGTACACATATGAAAATGGCGATCCATGAACGATCAATGATCCCACATATGTCACACACGTAGGCTAAGAAAGGTTAGAAATCTTCACATATCAAGCGACTGGATAGACACAAAAAGATATAAAACTATATCATATGATGCACACACGCAGGTAAAGTAATGAAAAAAAACCGGTCGATTACTCTCCTACAGGAAAACTGCTTAGGAAAAAAATTTTGTTTTTCATGCGTGATGCTTCAATACAGAAGAGCAGTAAGCACTGATTCAGTTACCGTGTTAGATGATAGAGTATCCGAGGCGACAATTACTCTAGCGCACTTCACCAATAACTCGTAGGCCTCACTGCAAGCAAAATAATAGAGATGACACTAGCGTAGTCAAAAGCTATTGAGCATCTATTCCATTGGAAAGCCTTAAAGTTTCAAACTCTTCATTAAAAGAAAAATAACTTTCAATGCATGAAACGAAGCAAACAGACTTCTTTTCTGAATAGGAATAAGAGGATTTATGAAGCAAATATATTGAAAATTGCTTCATATAGCACATCATAATTCTAATGCAGCACGAAGATTCTATGCAAGCTATATTTTACCATTGGAATATTCATGCATTAGAAGTAAGTCTAGTAGCAGAAGATTAGCACAATATTCACAAATGGGCCGATACTTGAGCTGGCAAGCGATTCAGGCTCAAGGCAACTCTTCATTCAGCTCGAGCAAGGGGTTAAATTAGCAGACATAAAAGCAAAAATACCACGTACACATCAGTGCAAGTTCGCAAGGATGCAGTTGGACGGCAGTTGGGGAAACGAGCATGCATGTGAACTAAACAATTGGCCAGTACCCTAAGCCCTTCTTTTCTACTAGACAGCCAAAGTATCAGAAAAAAACCGATATCCCAAATTCCCAAAGTTACTCAAGGAGCAAAAACTTCACTACATAATCAACCTCTAAGGAATACAGAAACGCGGCCATTATTCCTTGTAAGGAATTACAGCGCTGCTACCGGTTAATATAAAAAAACTCCTACCTTTCAGTGACTGCTGCGTGATGCTCGTCGCGCAGAATAGTAAGAGCAAAATATGCCCCTAGACCTAAAAAACACACAAAAAAGAAGTTAAATGAATCACCGTAATGAGCAAGCAGGACCAACAATCACTTCACTAATCAAACTCCTAAAGCACATAAATGAAGCCACATTTAACCATCAACTATAAAACACTATATTGTGTCACAAGAATAATATATGCTAATCAGAAAGCAATCAGATATCAGCCGGCATCATGTAAAAGCTAAGCTAAACAAAGCTTTAAAATACTAATAATTCATTTCAGCCTATCACAATGCACAGTAGAGCACCGCAAAAAACCATTGCCCTTAAGAAAAGCCGATATAAATCAGATACAGCATCAAACACTTCACCTGTGGCTACGAAGTTTTCCTTTATAGTTGATCCGTACATGTCACTCATCCCAACATACCTACGCAGAAACAAAAGAATCAAGCCAAATTATTTGTGCTTCTTCTAAAATTTGTAAAAAAACAAAATCAGCACGTATTATCTGATCACTGACAGGATGTATCTCTACTAATTAAGGAAAAGATAAATATTTTCCATCTAAAGAAAGTGACTTTCAATGCAATAGGATACCTTTCAAATTACCTTCTGAGCACTTATTTGCAAACAGCAAACAGAAAAAATAGATTGTCTTGTCCAAAAAAAATTGAATTCGCGGGCTAAATCACCAGATTCTTGTTTCGATGCTCTTAATAAATCTTTGGAATTATTAGCTGCCTCATATACAACAACCATTCTACCTCTTTCATAGAGCACGCACACCAATAGGATGACTAAGGCAAAAACTTCAGGGTATCAACACTCATTATAAAGTAAAAATGGAATAAAATGATACCATGGGGGGAAGAAAAAAGAGCGAACCGCAAAGTCGAGCTTACTGCTGTCATTACACTAAAACTCAAGCGTAGATGCTAGCATGCGAAGTTGAGAAGCACACAAAAGAATAACATAACTACTATACATGTATACTTTCAGAAAAACTTACTTGAACAGACATTGATGCTCTAAATAAAAAATTGACAATATCATTCATATAAACATAAAAAGACAAGAGTTTCGGGTTGACGTTATCAGCTAGCATGAAACCCCCCTTAACTGACGGTATCTCATCATCATAGCCCACAATAACGACACTCTGCCAAAGAGGATTAATATTACTCCTATTTTTGTATTGAATTTGCTGGACCATAGAAGCATACTGGGGAGTAGTCAGCTTAAAATTATCCTGCTTAGACCAGTCGGAGATAAAACGCTGGCGCATAGCATTGGACAGCTCTTGGGCATCCGATAGGTCGCCATCGCAGGCTACAATAGTGTGTGTGCCAATATCAGCAAATCTGTGAATGTTCCTGAACCTCTTTGAAGACCCATAAGTGGCTGCAAAAAAGAAATAAATTAAGTCAAAAACAACACGGTGCATCACGTTCATTAAGAAGCTAAGAATACATCAAAGGCGTTGGACGCGCCGAACAAGCGAAATTGAGTGGAGAATGGAATACACGAGGAGCTAGATTTTTAGAAGAAATTAATACAAGAAATTCGGTGATATACTTGATAATATTAAAAGCACCATTAAACAAAGGATGATAAAAAAATCCATTCTAGGCATTTTAAAAGTATTACTAAACTAAGGATGATGAAACTCGATCTTTGGCGTTTTACATGCATTATTAAGCTACGGATGAAACAAAAATCGATTGTAGGTATGTTGCAATCCCATAGCAGCAGCATAACCAAAGCATAACCACATTAGTAGCGATTCGACATACGTGAAATTATGATTTTTCATTATCTACTTTCAGGAGGGAAAAATAGCAAGAATGGAAAGCTAAAGACAAGCCATTCACGGACTGGGACTTCAAATATTTTCCGGTATCCGCTTATAACAGAATAAAGGGGCTGCAGTTTAAACGAAATGTCTCTCGAAAGCTCGGAGAAAGAAAAGTCCAAAAAAGCTAACTCACCCAACAAAATACACCCAAATTCTCCTCAATAGTGATGAAATTTATTTTAATGCAAGAGACAATGCAGATAGAACAGCTTTAGGAACTACTGTGACAATAGAAAATCTTTAAATTATAAATATAATACTCGATCACAAATCTTCTATAGTCAAAAATGAAGCTCTTTTATCTGCTGCTTCAATCAACAGTGCGGATATATTCAAACTTATTTTAGAAAATTTTGAAGATAAAATCAAACGTATATTTTCATTGGAAACCTTTAATGAATTAAAAAGTGTATTATTGAGTGTATTTTCAAAATTTTTTATCAATTGATAATTCCAATTCTGTTCTATAAAGAGTCATGCCAGACACATTGGTAATAGTGGCTTGCCATTACACAACAAACACTCGCTTCAACAGAAAAAGCCACCTATAGAAAGAAGCCTTCGATATTTTGAACGTGGTATACAAAAAAGGGGCCCTGCCTCTAAACGCTAAGCCCTCACTCCAAACGAATTAAGACAAGCAGTTGAAACTAGACGCCAAAGCTGAGGAAAGTTGCATAGCGAAAGCTAGAATGACAACAAAAAAATTACCTCAACTATTTACCTATAGTGTCTGCCATTATCATAACTCCCTTGTCAAAGGTGGCAGCCACGACAGTGGCGGTAGAGACTAGAGGCATCAACGTCATAGTATTTATATCTTGGCTCTCCTTGGAAGAATTGCCAAGAAATGAACTCAGTTCAGCAGCATTGCTGCGAGGCAGCGCGTGGTAATTCATTCTTTTGATGGCACAACGGATAGGGCCTAAAGAAGTAAAAACAACGTGGAAACATGGGAATTTATGTGTAAAAGAATAGAAGATCACATACAGAAGGATATTTATTCATCCAGGCTCAGCAGAATCTTGTGAAAATATGAAGTCTAAACTACTACTAAAAGTCGTATCAACTTTTCATAAAAAAAAAAATTTTTACTGGCACTAGTAGATGCAGATTTGTTGCTCAGAGCTAGTCACCATGCCGAAGCTATATTTACAAATAGTGCCATATATAAGTTTAAGCCTGAAATTTTTTTCTTCACATGTACACTCAGATTCGCATATTTTTGTAGCATTTATTCATCAACAAAAAAAGCAGAGGCATTGGCTTCCAGCCAGATCGAAGAATAAAAGGTGAAATATTCATCTAGTGTTACGCTATATTCGCTCAGTAATTAAAGTAATCATTCCTACGTGCTTCTTAAGCTTAAAATGAAAAAATTTACACCCAATAAGGCACCGAAAGTTTTGGTTCATATTGTTGGATGGTTATACTCACGCTATTATCGCCAATGCGAGAATCACTGGGTAGGAAAGTATACCTCTACAAAACTTCATATATGTTATCCGAGCGCTTGCAAAGAACCAACCATCATACCAAACAATAAAAAACAAAAATATATTCAATGTTCAAAATAACACAGGTCGACGGAGTCAGTAGATAGATTCCACGTGAAAGCTACTGGGAAATATCACTAGGTCCAACGAGCGGCATTTCCTGTAACTACTACAACTACGCCTCTTCAAGATAGTTGGGAAAGAAGAAACACAGAGTAAAGACATGCAGAACCCAGACAGATGCATAACATTTGCCGTCCAGGTCATAAAGATTATCTTTGACCAGTGACCTTCAAATCAAACGAGGCATGGACCATGAAGCAGACGCAATAAGAAGAGCATATGCAGATGCTGCCAATCACATCAAATATAAGGGAAAAACCCACTCTTTGAAGATAGAAGCTCAACTAAAAATTTGAAAACACATATTCGGCCATTTACCGACAAACCGAGAGTTTTAATTCCCCTTAACCTTTCAATGGAAAGTTGCGTACAGGTCGAATTTATACAGGAGCAAGCGGTGAACAGCTAACAGAAGGCGTACAGTGAATGCACCGCGATTCAATATTTATCGGAAAAGATATGCGCACACATACGAATAAATCGGAAAAAGAAGGATGGGAAAAACGGTAAAATAGGTTATTTCTCCTGTGCTTTGTCAGCTTTCAAAAGGTGTGTTTTCCAATAGGAATTCGGCACTCGCTAAGCTACGCAAGTAAATATGCGTGTAACCGGGGACCCTTTTGCCGGTGTGCTTGTACTACTCGTGGCTATCAACGTGTGTATTCTGTTCGCAGGAGCTTTCGACTTTTCCTGTGAGTAGGTGAATCTCGTAAGCTCAAACCTAGCGGCAATTTGACATTCCCCCTAAGAGACCGAAGTTTTGCTTTCAGCTACAAAATTCGGGCTATTTATAGTACCAGAAATTCAAGTCGATTTAGGGGGCATTGTTTCAATCTCAAATTTAGCACTCCTAGACCTTCGAAATGGGTGCGGTAAATAAGTGAGCAGCAAGGCAATGAATTGCATGGGGGCTGCTCCTCAGGTTTAGCCATAAAATTTGATGATTTAGGTGGATATAGAAAAGGTACTTGTGAAGTTAGGAGCCTCGCCACTTTGGCTGTACTTCGGCTATGTGAATGGGTTAAGGACCCATATCATGCATATCAATGAACTCTGGAATTTCCACCTACACTTGTTTTTAAATGGCTATACACTCTTTTCTCTCTAGTAAGCGCATCCAATTTACAGACTGTAAGCTTGGAAAGCGAAAATTTTTTTAGCAAAGTAAGTTACAGACCTGCAAACAAGGCGATTAATAGCTAGATATAAAGCTTGCTCAGCTATATGTACTTGAATAAAAGCAAAATGGGAAAATTATCACGAAAAACTGAAATCTAATAACTCTTGAAAGCACTTGCACATTTCTAAAACATTTCAGTAACGCTTGGACACCATAGATCTGAGTAGTAAAAACTTTGCGCCAGCACCTACGCCTGCTGCTCACGCTGATCTTTCTCTTAAAGCATTTTTTCCCCTTTTTGATTAACATTGGTAGTTGGACTTAAAGCTTATTGCCTTTTCAACATGCTCTTCATTGTACCTATGCCTATAAATGTCTAGTTTCATTTGAAACTTAAATGTCTCTTCTTTGCATTATGCATGAAGCACTCTATTCCATTTTATTCTACAACTTATTTTATACTGTGCTGAAAAAGCACATTAGGGATGCAGCTTGAAATGCCAGAGGCCTTATCATAACTTTTTAATGCTCACTAGAGTTTTATACAACGTATTTACTGGATCTTCCATGCGTGGTGCCCGAGGTATGATGTTACCGAGACGCGTAAAAGCTATTTTATCCGCTTTAATTTCTGCTGGATTTAATCTATTTTTTTGAGAAATCGTAACATTTTCAGTTTGTCCAACTCCTAGTATTATCTAAAACGAGCTTTGTGACTGCAAATATCCTAAATTTTTTGTTCTCTGAGTATTATAAAAACCATCCAGGATACCAGAAAGCTGCTACTAAGTGATAATAGCTCTACCAACACGCTAGAAGTACGGTGACTGAATAAACATTGCATATTGCGTACTAGCGGTATAATTGACTAGTAAAATAACCTACTAGTTATAGCATACACCCTTTGATGGTCTATTGTGAACCAAGAGCACGCGAGAGCAATATTTTTATACATAAAAGTAATAAGGCAAACTATACATTCACCGAAGAAAACGCGCGATGATATCAGTAGTCCGCATCCTGATGCCATGGCAACTATCGCGCCCCTTTCTTTGTATGAAAGAAAAGGAGCTAGTCTTGTGCATAGCTCGCAAACGTAGACTGTTACCACAAGTCATTTCAAAAATGAATAGGAAAAAAAGTACATTCCTGTGGTAATCCGAGAGACTCGAGTACTTCTGAAAACTGATTGCTGCATTAAATGCACGTCTCTTGATATACTGCACTAATGATTATAAATTCATCGAAAAGGAATCAGTTTCACTTGTTTTATGGCCCCTGTAGGCAGTGATTCTTGCATCCCAAGACTAGGCAAATAAACGAATTTACAAGGCACAAAGCCCTGCCAGTAGATAATTTCCCTTTTTCTATGATCCTCGGATACTCCAAGAATTAATGAAAGTCATGAGAGCAGGCAAATAGAGAGAGGTAGCTGTTGACCGTGCCTCAGCTATTAAGACAGGACAATAATTGTAGCAATTCGTCGTAAATAAGACTATAAGGGTTTCATACTTATTATCAAAAGCACGTGGTAAAACAAGGATACGCTTATTTCCATGCCTCTTCCATTCTCGCATCCAATCCTATACCATAGACAACTTTAAACTCAATGAAATTCGTTGTTCGCAGTAAGGGAGTTCCACACAGTAAAATGGGGTAAAAACCAGTCTTTCAGACTTTAGTTTAGTATTTTTAAGCCACAGCTGCGCAAGATTGAAGAGTTTCCGGCGCGGTTTTTCGATAAGCAATCATGTCGGTGATACACGTGCCACATTTGAATGAGCATCCACCGGAGGACAAAATAAATGACTCACTATCTGGCATTCTGTGTGAAAGCAAACAATGTATTATCCTCAATATGATATCAGGAGTCGAAAGAAATTATAACCAGAGCTCTTCCACTACCCATTGTTTATTTTATCATCTTTTTATTCTTATTCAAGCCAAACGATGACTGTGTGGGTGGTGAAGTTCCAACATTTGGTTAAACTGCTAAAATTTAAGCAGCATAACATTAGTGGATTAGTTTTCAAATAATGGTACTCCGCTTGCACCGTTGCTAATACAACGTTTGATGTAGCTTTTATTTTTAAAAAGGGAGAGACTCGTGTGGGCTCAGAACACCTGTTTCTAACGGCTAAATTGTACAAACAAATATTTTTGGATGCCGAAAATGGTACGCTACAATGGAGCGAGATCATCCATTTACACCACTGCGGGATAATATTCATATATGCAGGGGTGCCATTGCTTCCATAATTTTGGAGAGGAGTGAGTGGGCAGAAAGCAGAAATCTTGTACAATGCTAGTTTGCTAGGCTTGCAGCAAGTGCCTTTCATTATTCACAAAGCATTGACTAGGGGCTTTAATATTCATACATTGCAAATCGGGCTACAAGGAAGTTCAGTAAATATGTAAAAAGCTGTAAGAAGAATGCTAAACTTAGTATCGCTATCCGCCAAAGCAACTATACTGGGCCGCATCATGTAATGATGCTCATCTTTCCTTGTGCGACACACAAAGGATGCAGTTCTACCACGAAAATCTTGTTCATAGCCCGGATATGCTTTGAATACCCTAAAACAAGCATGAGGCTGCCTTCAAAAAACCTGGGGCCTCAGTTATTATTTTTCTCCTTATGGGATAAAGAGTGTAGTTCAAACGTAGCCCTAAATTTCCGCTGAAATGAAATTTTGCAGCGTTGCAATTGGCGTCCCTACTTAATATGTTTACATTCCATCAAGCATCCGGTGCTTTGCAGTATCTGTCGCTAAAGTAAGTGTCAGACCAGCACCACCACATTCCTCGATTTCCGTAGTTTCGTCCTGCATCTAATTCGAACCCCCCTGCGATAGCTGGGTTAGCTGCAGACTCCGCTGATTCATATATCTGACAGCAATTGCATCCTAGTGGTCCAGAAAAGTGCACCTGTCCTGGAGGGTTACTATTTTTATATAAGCTAGGCACAATCAGATAGAGAATCAGAAGAGTCCAAGTTAAGATCTGCAAAAACGTTGAATATTTCAAAATGTTACGGCTAGCTTAATGTGAATATAACCTTCACCATGAAATTATATCTTTTAGTACTGCATAAGATGCTGGGAGCCACGAGATTAAGGTCAGGCAGGCTTCAACTTTATGCGTTAAGCTCTATTAATGTGATAAATATTACTAAGAAAACTTCTGAAATAGTACATAGTGAAACTTTACTAATGCTTATATCCCCTCTCAAATTTTCACTTGCTCTTCATTCTCATCTTGAGCAATTTTGAGAGCATTTCAAAGAAAATTATAACTAGTGTAAGCAAGTGCTGCCCTGCTATCAAGGCACTAGTACACAGGTGATTCAGTTAAAAAATTATTCCTTATTTTAGGGCGCACATAACTGGTACAGAGATTCCCATGAAAAGTAGAATACAAAGATTTTTCGTATACTCCTTGTTTCAGGATACTTTGCACTAAGTTAAAGAACTATAAGCCTGCATTTATTCATAGTAATTAACATCTAGTGGGCTATGCCAACTTTTGATATAGCAGTGAGTGACTGGTAGAAACCGTGTCATCCCAGAACTTCAGTACAATATGCAACAGCAACTTGAAATTTTCAAAATTTGAGCTTTTTGGATATTTTTCTGCTGGAAAGGGCTGCTATCCATGGAAGCAGAAAATTCTACTTTAACTTCGTGTTCGTATTCTGCATTACAAAAAAAACCTGAATGGATTTGATGCACTATACAGCGCAAAAATCACGACCTTGTATTACCCAAAAAACTTTTTCATCTTAAGTTTCCAATCATAAAAAAGTTACCGCTGGAAAGCACTATAAATATAGGATAAAAGCAGCATTAATTCTCAGTTGAAGATGTAATAAAGCTAAGCAAAAAAATTCTACGAGTAAGCCTTCAAGTTCATGTCGAAAGTTTCTAGGTAAATCGAAGTTTTTTCTATTGTTGACATTGATTTTCCTGTATTTACCTAGCGGTCGGAAACCATTTTACTCTACCTCTACTTTATGTTAAAAAATCAGCCCGAAGATCTTAGCTGTGTTATACCCAAGTTCCTGCCTAATATATTAATTTTTCGGTTGCTCAACGTACAAAATAAATTTTTAACTTTTTACTTAAAATAAAATCAAGCCTTTGCAAAAACTAACCAGGCCTATCATGCACGAAAGCCGAACAATCCACTCCCTCATTGATACTTTACATGGAGGTCGCCCATCAGCTTCACATAGGTATTTTATAAAACGAATCAACCTGCCTTTTTTTCCGGCTGCAGGGATACGTTTAGCCAGTTGCTCCACACGTTTTTCAGTGCCTCTCTTCTCTACAACGAAATTGAGAAAAATGTTTAAGATCAGCTAGAAGAAATTTAAAGCAGCTCAATGAGGTTGAGAAGGTAAACTAGTATACACACTATAGATTCACTTTGTGAAACATAATGCCTAGCAGTAACAGATTCCGCTTATTAACTTTTACGAGCAAAATCTTCTATTGAAATATCTAGCAAGGACAGAGAAAGCAAATCCAAAATTTATGCGCTGTTGTTATTTTTTCTTCATTCTTAGTCTCTTGAATATTCATAGATAATTTATAACTTCGTAAAGATTCATTTTTCATGCTTCACAAATAGAATCTTTGATATTGCACAGCCTATTTCTAACCAATTAATATACTGAACCCCAAAAATGACCCCTCTACACATTGACGAGACTAGCAACACTGAGTCAGACATGATTCAGCGCCCTATACATATCAAGAAAATATCTTCGGCTTTCTACTCAATTTCAATATTATTAAAGCACATGTAGTATACAAACCTCGTGCAGTTGATTGCACGAAGTTTTGTAGGATATAGCAAGCTTGCACTAGTTTTACTGCTATCCAAAAAGCTAATTTTTTAAGGCAAAAATTACCAAATTAATTCCATATTTTATAGGAAATGTCATCTGCATGATAAAGATAGCACCACCAAGCAAGTTGGAAACTATGAGAAGCATATCCATAATATGTTTAAGATGAGTCTTTAGACGTTACAAGCAATGCTCTTTGTTAGAAAAAAATTATATTATACGTAAAGCTGGAAATATGGCAAAGCTTAAGCGTTATACAAATCTTTTATGGCCGTAATATATATATAAACACAACATCAGGTTGCATTTGCTTAATCACAAAAGAAGCAACCTACGGTGGGAACTGTTGAATCTAAAAAGATTGCACGTCATAGCAAGGGTCCAATTTTTTAAGTAGCTCTAAAATGCGGATTTAATAATAAAAAAAGTAAAAAACTCCCAAAATTAGAAAAAAATTTATTACTCTATCCTATTAATCGATACATAACATATTATGCGAATTCATGATATTTTTTTCACCACTAGGATCATATTTAAATTACATATATAACTTCTTCCTTTAAAAAGTTATCGCTTCCTTACTAATTTCCAAGCGGCGTGCTTCTAGCCGTTTCTGAGTTTCCGGTGACAGCATCCCTCTGAATAGTGTAGACAGAGCTATATCCTGCCACAATGAACACTTGTCCAGTAATGACACGTTTGTGATAGTTCCAAATCCAAAAAGGATTCCCCCTAGACAGCCGCCCTAAATAACATACGAATCACACTAACTTATTAGGGATATATATTTCGGAGTATAGTTTAATTTCCTAAAGAAAAAAACTTCTTAAGATCAAAATTATCCCGAGGAATTTCTTCACTTATAATTTGTGCCTTGCTGGAAAATCATTTCTCACCTTCACCCGATAAAATTTTATCAAGCAAGGCAATTAACAGGGGAAGTGCTACAATCAATTTGAGTAAATATCAGGAAGCAAATAAATTCACTGTGAAGATGCTGTGATTTATGGCATGCAAAATCAGAAAGATTGTGCAATACCATGAGCATTACAAAATTTTTTGACTTGTATGTGATACAAGAATATAATTCAAAGGCATACGTCAATGCTTAGCGAGCCTTATACTAAACAGTTTAAACTAAACTTTCACAGTGGTATATGCTTCCCAATTATGTATTTGATAAATGCGGGGGTTTCTTGATTATAATTTCTTTGGTAAAGCTATAGAATTAAAGTGAAATTGAGTTACACAAATCAATAAAGCTTTCATGTAGAATATTCATATGTTTGATATTATCGACTGACTACATCAAGTACTTTCAACTCTGCCATGCCCTCAAAAAATTAAACTTCAGATCCTTTTAAGTTCGAATATCATTTTCCACGCAGTGCAATTAAGCAATTCTTGTGCACGGCTTACCATATGAGCATAATTGTCCGTAATACCCGTCATACCAGTTACCAATCCTAGTATCTGGAATAAAAAAGCAATAGTTTTTTACGGTAAACAAATTATAAAATGATGCATGCACTTCCCAAAATAAACTTATAAAAATATTCTTATCACATTTCAAGCAGGATTGAACAGGAATAGAATGTATACACCGGAGCTAATGTGTAATGTTGCAGCATAAAACATATATTGCAAGCGGGAATTCATTTACAGGATTCTAAAATTCAATGCTTTCAAAGCTTAAGGAGCTAAGAAAGTGAAGAAGCTACAATTATTCTTTGTTGTGGGCTAAAAATCAAGTAGTACGAATTTTTTATAAGCGCTTCAATTATGCTCAGCACCATCTTTCAAGCTCATCTGCCACAAAAAGTTGATGCAAGTAATAAAGAAGACCGTAGTACACTTACAATTACGAGTATCATGAAGCTCAACACACAGCATGGTCGGGGTAGAGATTTCCAATATTCTGTAAGCAGAGAAATAGGCGCTTCTGATTGCTTCAGCAAGCTTAAAAAGAATTTTATAATTAAAAAAGTAAAAAAAGGTTCTTAATCAACGAAATCTGGAACACACGCTCTAAACTAAATCAAAGCAGCTAAGTAGAATTAAAGTATGTGAAGCACACTCTGTAAAGCATTCGAATCTTTGCCAAAATAATTTCATCTTGTGGAGATGCAAAGAATTCGAGATAAGCCTTGTGGAGTGAACTTAAAACAAGTTTGACGGAAGAGCTTTAAAACAAAAAAATCCACTAAAATCTCTACTTTTTTGTTTTACTCTTACATGAAGAAGCCTATACATAACATCTTATGATATTATCAAGGTACCAGGTATTATGATGGATAGCATACCTCGAAGGCCATATATTATGAGGCAGAAAAAGCAATGCACACAAAAACATAATCCGGATCACAAGAAAGAGGGCAAGAATCAAAAGGCTTACCAACGCAATAAGGTATTAATGCACCAAGTAAACCGTACATAGCTCCAGAAGATCCGGTAGTTAATGAGCACGGATCAGCGACAGCTGATAGCAAATTCCCTGTCACACCTCCAACAAAAAATAAAAGGGCTGTACGTGTTAATCCCCAGTCCTGTAAATTAAACATCAAGTCCACATCAATACAAAGTAAGGGGCCACCAAACGTAAATGTGAAGCGTATGCATTCGCCAGTACATTAGACCACACTGAGAAACTCAACATTGACAGGTAATGAACAAAAAGACTATACACGCATAATTAGTACAAAATCGAAATAATATGATTTTGAAGCTACAAAAACATAGTAAGAAAACAGGAAACATTCTACGAAAAGCTTGCAAGCATTGAAGATGCTTGTCTCTAATTTATGCAAGCATCCTCTATCGATAGAAGAAAAACTTAGCATTAAAGGAGGTTAGGAAAACATTGATACAACCAATGGCATGAATCCTGAACTAGAAATAACGAAAGGTGTGCTGAAAAATACAGAGGCAGGCTCCTACCGGTTCGAGCATCCATAATATCTGGATTTGGCTTATCACATTTAAAAGGATGTGAATCCAGCTCCCGTGCATACAGATAGACCAAAATACTCTGAAGAACTCGTGGTAGTTTCGGATGTAGTTCGTCTCTAGTCCCCCTAAATGTTTATATATGCGAGGATTTGGAGCCTGCCAACTTGCTGGAAGGCCTTCCAAGCCTCCTCCTTTTACCAGCTGCGAAGGCCACCCCTCATCTCCTGCACATTCACCAACCGCGCATCGTTCGTCTGACCTGGTATTTAAGTTATATTCGCAGGCTCCATATCCAAAGTTTACAACCCAGGGTTTTGTAGAAAGGGAATACTCCGGGTAGAGTACCGGCGTAATACATCTTCCATTGAATGTCAGAAAATTAAATATTTGCCTAGAAGGATAAGAGCCATTTAGGTCGTATGTGATATTGAAAACGCAACGTGACGTGTGAGTCGAGCAGGAAAAACGAATTTTTCATTTCTTGTTTATCCAATAATCCAGATTTAAGGATGAAAGTTAGAAGCACACATCAGCTAATTTTATTGCACCGTTTTGTGGGGCATGGCGATACAGTACCCATTTATTTAGAATCCTCTCATGCTGTACTTTAGGAAAATAAGGGTATGCTAAATCGAAAAAAGCGGTCGAAGATACAATTACAGCCGTAGATACTGATACCTGCCGAAGCCAATATTATAGTGCCCTGTGCAGAAATAGTAACCAGGGGTCTCAAATGGGAGCTAAGCTAGTAGTCATAACTTCCCAAGTGCTATAACCACTATCTGGTGCCTCCGCTACCAATATTACACCACTCTTCGTGCTAAAAGAATTTTTATCTCGCCAATAGTGTGGCCTACGAGATAACATGTACTCTTACTGATCATATTCAGCCAACCTCATGATATCAGTAAATCTTGCCATGCGATGATAACAAAATATTCTTCATCATGCTTTTTCATGTTATCCGGCTCATATATGTACTTCCCGAGAAAGCCTTCCAAACCACTTACTCTTGCAGGAATATGAAAATTAAGAAGGAAGTAGTTGAGATACAGACGCTCAGCTTTCCCCATATAGGTACAGCTGCCAATGCGGGGTCCATTCCTTTGTACGCTGCATGCGAAGGCTTACGAAACCGTCCTAATTTCTCCGATCCAATGGGATTCAGCGGGGACCTTCGATTTACTGAAATCCGTACCCGAGCAGGGGTTGGGCTTTTATCAATTCGAAGACCATCTCGAGCAGCCTTCTCTACTTCTGGATTTATAGAGGCTGCTAGGGCATTCTCTGCCGATAGCTTGATTGCTGGTCTCTCCTCTACGGCTTTAACTGAGTCTTTAAGTGTATCAAAATTCTCAAAGGCCCCTTCTGCACGGGTGGAATATCTAATCTCGTTGCTTCCTTTATTTTGGGGAATGTGGCTGACGGCGCACACTTCAGTATCGAATGTACTCTTTGATTTGGCATCCTTAGGGGGTGTTATCTGCTCTTCGTTATTAGGCGAATTTATTACACTTTGGCTTAGCGCTACTGTACTCGAAGGGACTACAGATTTTGTAGCCGTCGGCGAGAGTATCGCAGCCGGAAGCTTTGGAGCTAAATTAGCCGTTAGGCTGTGTTTTATTACAGTGAAATTACGTGCAGCATTTCGTGATGCAGCAGGCAATGTAGCTCCCCTTCGATTTTCATGGGGACTTTGCTGCGAAGAAGCCGGGGACGCCGATGAATTAAGGCTTTCAGCGACAGCATGATGCAACTGCTGTTCATTCTGCAATGTTTTGCTATCTGAAACCGGTGATTTGGCCATAGTCAATTTGTTTGCTAATTTTGCATCGGCTCCTTCATTGGGTATTACTGATGCAGCATCCTTCATGGTCCTTGATCGCGCAGTTTTAAGGGGTATTTCCCCCTTTCTGCTCTCTGCATCTGACGTCATTACAATATATTTTACAAACCTCCAAAGGGCCTAATATGAGGTTTACCGTATTCGTCTGCTACTGCTTGGCGTTTTTGTGCTTTTGGGCTATTATTGAGGGTTTCTGGACTTTATAAAGGCTAATAAGTATAGAGTAACTCTCATGCTGAAAACACACGAAGGCTTGTTACCACTCTTGCTGTATTACGAAGCAAGTTCTCGCTTCGAGGTAAATGCCACAGGCTCCGTCAAAGAAATTTTCGTCCGTTATTCGGAATAAGATTTGACATGCAACTGATATCGGGAGATGACACTATAGATTTCGTGCCCATTTCTTTTTTTCTGTGAATACACTGAAATATGGTACACGATCACCCTAAATAATATTCTTTATTGACTATATCGTGTTGCTGATTCTTGCTCCTAAGATTTGCTGGGTTAAATATCTTTCGCCTGTACAATCAAAAGATAGGATATGGCACCTCTTTCTCAGTACTTGATATCTCATCTTCAACTTCGTGTGTGTGCCGCTATTATTGGTGCCGGTTACTAAATGTAGATATTACTATGATGTGATATTAATTTTTTATGGAATTTATACTTTTAGCGGAAGCGACTGTCACACTCTGTACACTTTTGACATAAAAGAACACACGCCAGCCCACTATGTATTATTGTGCCGCTTACCTTATGTATAAAAAAATTTTGTGGAGCACTAGAGTATGTCAAATCACGTGAAGTTTAAAATAACATCAGCAAATGCGGTTGGAAATGTTTTCAGCAAAGGCACTTAGTTTCCCCTAGATCCACACTTGTGAAAATTCAGTCATTGCTAGATGCATTAGCAGAATTACTTTTTATTCGTGGTCAACTAGTGGTATAATTTTTCGAAATTATCCTTCTGTGTCTATATCCATGTTGTGAAAACTTTTTGGGGGTACAATTAAAAGTTGCTCAATTCATTTTGAAGGCCATGGTAGTACGGAAGCAACAGAAAAGTTTCCTGTGCAGCAGAAATGCTTTGCAAAAAAATTGAGCATGTGTAGGCACCGCGAAACATTATATGGAAGATGTATTTCAGGCTGTTCTGATTCTAATACATCTCGGATTTGTGGTGCATAAGTTAGCAAAGACCCATTTTGTATTATCCTTGGAAACAACAGTTTCTATTGAACCCTAGGAATACTAGAACATTTAAAAACACTGATAAACAATTTCTAATTAATGATTAAAAGTTAATAAATATTTTGTAGATGAAATCTTTTCATTGTAAAAATATTAATCATGAATCGGATTTTCATAAGCTGAAGGTGGTGGCGCTTTGTAGCTAGCTGACTTTGGTAACATTGGCATAAGCCTAATTGTCAATTTTATCGACGCCTTGCAGCTCGATTGCTAAATAAAGAAATGAGTTATACTCGTCGCACTTGAAATTGCTCTCCATACTTCAAACTTAACCTTTCAGAAATGAATTGAACAAATACTTCTCAAGGTGTCGATCCTCCAAATACGAGACACCTTTAGTGTCTAAACCATAGCTACAGACCGTGATACGCGCAGTGGAGAATCAAAAAAAGATAATGTCACTCTATTAGCCTGTCAAGATGGAATGCACCCTGCGTATTAGAACTTCTTTACGCTTGACTATGGCCAAAGTAGACAGCGCATGAACGAGTAACCATGCTGCACTGAAGGCGTCCATGTTACAAATAGTGTCATTTCTAAAAGGTGACAGTGTGCTGACTTCGTATAAGTTGTGCTTCCGTTGTCAGTTTATATTTTCCATTTGTAGAGTAGTTTAGAAAAAAAACGATACTCTTGTTTTGCTTTTCGAAAATTCTCACCTGCTGCATTTGTTTCAAAATGGCCACATTTTTTGAAAGTTGCTTAAACTTAAAATTGCAGGTTGTGTTTCTAAAACGGAATAAGTGATTGGCATAAAAACTTAAGAGAACTAGTGGAATATTTTGTATCCGCCATACATATCCTCTATACATTGCTTCTACCCTGATGTAATTTGCTCAATAATTGTTATGCCTACCTGGCACGCAAATAAGGAGTAGATTGTCGCTTCGGCAGTTAACAGAGCTTAAGTGTACTGGAGTGCTGCTTTCATAAATGTCACTAAATATTGCGGTTTCTCATTGCATTTTCCAATTATATAAGCCCGAAGCCCGTGGGTTAATATGGCACTGTTTTAAGTAAGAATAAATAACTGGATATTTTTCTGTTTGTTTTGTTTTAAAAGCTCATTACACTGCGCTTATCATTGTGTTTTTTATTCTCCTCAATATCTTTGGCTGGCATTATATACCATATTTCATAACGCGGGATAAGGGGGAATTAGGCATAGCTAGCTTACCAAGCAACCTATATTAATATCCCAAAAATGTAGAATAGCGGTTTATTTTGGGGTAATATAACTACCTTACCAGCATCATAGCAAAAGTCTAGTCTCCAGAAAGATCGTTTGCAAGGCTGCGAATTTATTAAGTCGTGATAAAAGCTTTCACGTCATGTCATTGGCATAAGAATATCGAGTGTAGGGCACTTCCCTTTATAGAGCCTAGGATGAATATAAAGTGTAACGGAGAGCTTGATCGATGGACACAGCATTTTCGCACATGTTACCTTCGACAATGGCTGCTATTTCAAATTGTGTCATCATATTCTAAGAAAAAATCATGCGAAAATAACCAGGATAAAAACCGGTATGACTTTGAATGGATTTCAAAGTTTCATGATAGGAACATTAACACGTATTATTTTCCTGAATTTTCTGAAATTATTAAGTATATGCCACTGCAAACTTCCGCCCTTGAAAGCTGAGGGCGCAATTTTCTGTGAGCTGACCTTTCGCACTGGAAGCTCTTTCGGGTGAAGTTGTGAAATGCACAGCGGAATGGTGGCTTAACAAAATTCCTTCTACATGTGTTTACACTTATTTTGTACAGCAGCCTCTGGGGCTAGTAAGATAAAATACTTAAACTTTTTTTCCCTGAGTATTACACACGCGTATATCCCACTCTGAAATAAGTCTTTGTGCTTTGTACTTTACGGTATATAAACATACAATGTGCTTAACCACTCCAAATGCCTTTCGCATGAAAAAAGTGTTCTTACCAAGGGGGGCTTTGCTTGAGGTGACAAAGCGATGGCCGCTGAATACTAATCTCAATGAAGCGCTACCGGCAACAGCAAATGAATGAGTCCCGTGAAGCCTTGGAGTAAGCGCATGAAGTAAATCATAGAGGGAGACTAGAACTGCTTGCTGAACAGGAGAAGCTTTAAAATAATTAGTGGAGGGCCAAAACTTCTTTTTTTCGTGCTATGTTTTAGTTGACACTTTTTCGATGTGACGTAGCTCCCAATGCAAGGTGGAATGGGTGGAACAAAACGTTTCTTGGATTTAGCCGAGAGAAATCCTTATAGCTGGTTAGTCCAAGTACCAGAATTATTCCGCCGGTACGGTATAGCAACATTTTATTCAAGTGACTGCTACAATGGACTGCTTGCCTACACATTATGGAATGGTACACTAGGTTTATTTTCTAGTGGTAAGAAGCTTCAATTATCACAGTGAACACATCCATATCGAATAGTACTAGGATCCCGATTTGTAATGACCTGGAGTGCCCATCCTAGTGACAATGCTTGAACGACGTAGGGGTAGGAAGTTCGCACTGCGCCGGCTGCCCATCTTATTTGCGATTCAACTGGAGTACTCACCTGTAGGAAAACTAATTGGGCACGATAGCACCTTAGGCAGTGAAAGATAGACTCCCTTGTTTTTGTATGGATCATTTACGACACGTTAATAAAGATGCACATTTTGTCAGTGAAAATTAAAGGCAGTATTTATGGATTTTTGCATGAAGAGTAAGGTGTATGAAGAGGTGAAAATAACTGCGTCATAAACATTGGGTTCAAATACTGAATTGCCTCATATTCCAGCGTCATATGCAGCCCTGAATCTAACCCCGTAGTTCTGGATAACAAGCTACGGGTCTGACATACAGAAAACCGCCTTTTAAGTTACCATATTATATAAATTTATATCGATATCTACGTTGGTTGTCCTGGCGATAGTAATACGAATTCATGTAATATATATTGAGTATCTTAAAATGAAGCGCATGAAGTGTAACCCAACAAATATACATTCACTACCTAGTTAAAAAAGGAGAGGCTGACCTTTAAAATACGGGAGTACAAGACCGTGTTATTACATGTGACTGAGTTCAATCAAGTAAAACAGCTGAAGATTAAAAGAAAAGTATACCAGTACGATAGAAAGAGCTTCACACGATATGAAGTGACTAGATGGGATGCGTAGCCTGGATTAGAGGGAAATGAACAATTCTGCTGCTTTCTGAATATTCAACTGTAGTACCCATCACGATAGAATTGTTATGGAAACTAAACATACCACATGTCGGCTTCAAGTATGGATAACCAAATATTTCAAACAATTTATTCTTCCTTTTGAACCAAAATCTTTGTTGGCCTCATTTCCAATAAAAATTACCTTCATGGTATCGTCTCAAAAGTGAAAATTTATTGTGGAAGCCAAAACTTCCTGCAGGAAAAATGATAATTTCTTTTACAGTGTACTTGTTTACAGGAATATCAGCGGTGTACAAAGGTGTACACAATGTAATCTTTTTCAGCTCGGCGTTCCCGGGATGATAGCACCAACAATATAACCAGGCTACCCAACTTGAACTCTTCAACATGTAAAAGAACGAGGGAATCATTTTTCAGCAAGACCTCTATGGTATACTTGCGGTTTTTTGCTCTCTAGCCGGCTAAAAACTCATTTGAGCCTTGGAAATCAACAGAAAGAAAAGCGATAGTCTTGAAAAGTGCTAGCAACTATAAGTTATGACTTCTAGGGGTCGGTTTCACTTTGCACCTATAATTTAACCCACCCATACTAAGTCTAATAATGAATATTGTCCTTCAGCCGTCCAGCTTCTTCGATTAAACTTCACACGAAGAGAATTTTCAGAAGCATTTTTTACTATAGATTACATCTAGATAGAAAATGCCCGTAACAGGAGATAGACTGGTTGCTATATTTCTGTACTTCCAGCGTTTAACCCGTAAGTCTCAGAATATGTTTCACATTTCAACTGTTTACAGCTTTTCTTGAAGTCATGGCTTTGTCGCTATAAGTGGCTCTTACGTTACGTATTGAGCATAGAATAGCAACATAGCACTGAAGCGATAAAAAATTCTTATATTTGAATATGAAGGACAAAAAGAAAATATAAAGCGAAGCCCTTCTTGTTTCACATACTAAAAATCACGTCGAATCAATACGCAATTTTATCGTTGCTTCTTCCTTCCAACATTGCTGCAGGTAAAACAGGGTTGAACTAATTAAAAAAAAAAAGATACGCTAATTTTCCAATTATCATGAAATTAAAAAGTAAATGAGTAAACAAATAATCACAATAACAGCATGTCCTAAGTCTATAATAAAATTTTTGGATTCAATTCATTTTAAGATTCCAGTAATAATGCATCCTTCCCTATTTTCATAGGTATGATTTGAGCTAAATAAAGTAATGCCGTTTATTAAGTATGAAAAAATATTATATTGAAACTTCGAAGAAAGTAATTCTATAGGTTCAAGGGTACTTCTCTTCTCAAATCTCCTTCTACTTTAAAAGAATCGCTTATTACATTTCTTAAGGAAATATATCCAGCGTTTTTTACTTCTTTCTTGAATGCTACCCAGGAGTTTACAACACAACTTCCCTGCAAAATAGATCCATACTCCATAAAGAAAAAACTTGGAACTACCTCAACTGGAATCATTAGTTTGGAGCTATAACTGCGAAGGCCGAATAGATTTCATCAATTTCTAACGTTGCATGGAAGTCACACTCCTGAGCCAACTTTAAAGAGAACCAGATTCATTTCAAGAAAACCATTAATTAATCTAATTTTAGTTTAGGCCATGACTATAAAGTCAATGAGGAGAGTTTAGACATAACTAGGTGCTTTCCCCCGTGGTGAGTTATAGGTTTCAAGGGTCAAGAATACTTTTTTAAAACTCCACAAGCAATCCAATACTTTTGACTTTTAAAACGGTTTGTTTAGTACTTTCCAAATATCTTGCCAAACTCTGCGTGCACTCCCCACGAAATGCATGTTTACTACATAGGTGGATGGCTGTTTCAAGATATGAAGTACAAACTCAAAACCTTTACAGTTGGGCGCTCTGCATAAAAATAAATACTGAGATTCCAATAGGGAGGGCTGCATCCGCTACTCGCTCCCATGGGCATAGCTTGTTCCCTTGAAAGTCGTTTAAGGCTCCAACCTGCAAGAAGATACTTTTTACCGGCTGCATGCAGCTACTTCACCTAGAACTAATGTGTGCTCAATTTTTTGGGAGCTTTACACTAGCTTAGCATGACATAACAGCTGTAGCTGCTATCATGTGCAAAATTAACTTATGATAGCAGCTACAGTGGTATTTTCTACATTTTGATTATGCTTAAACGCCCATAATACCATTTCAAAGCTTATGTAATTCCGCGAGGCAGCTACGTGGCGCTCACACAGTGTAGAATACATATGGAGCTGCGCCCCAATCACATGTACCAATAGGAGGCGCTGCAAAGCAAACAGCGTTTGCTGGAATGTATTCTCGCCCGCTACCTATTACTTTCGCGATATTATTGCGTTCAATGGCCCTATAAGCCCATTATTGTTGAACGCATCTTCATGCGTAGCCCCTGATACCGCGCTTTACGACACAGCGCTATTGAATATTCGTTATTTTTGGCCTGATAATCCGCGGTCACAGTAATTCGTTTTGCCTCATTTTCTGCGTATAAACATGAGGCGTGCATGCAATGATAGTATAGGTGCCCCCTCTCGTTCGAAGCAGTTGCTAATATTTACTTTCTTAAACTGCTTCCTCATTTTCACTAAGTTTGCTACTGCCCTTTAATGTGCATTGAAGATAGACGTTACTCTGGAATGAAGTGACACTTTGTAATTGAGGATTTCAAACAGGGCTTACACATATGGTCGTATTTATATATTTTGGGTTGATGCTTTAGATACTACGGGTAACCTTGAAAGTTCAAGATGCAAGTGTAAGGTGATGAATCTCGCAGAGCAGCATTAAACTCTGTACATCAGAACAAGTCACTTTTGATAAGGTAATTTCCAGAGCTTGGCTGCTTCCTTGGTATCCAGTGCAACTTATACTCTATAAACTCAGGGGCTCTTATCTTCTCTGACCCCCGCCGAATCTGGCGAACAACCATACGATACTGTAAATCTGTTTTGATTTGGGCTAGCAAAAACATCTTCTACAATGGCAAAGGGGCTAAGATCCAAGGTACACAGGAGGTATCGCTCTGTGAAGAGGCAAAGGGTGGAAGGTCAGAGACTAGTAGCTTTTCATTGAATTTTCTACTCTTACGTTTATTGTATCTGTCAGGTAACTGTGCGTCAAAACTTGATATGTTTGGAATAACAACCGTAGTTCTAGTATCTCTCTTGGATTGCGTGTTTTTAATCTATTGATAGCTGTGTATGGTATACTTTTTTTTTACTCATGGTGCTCTAAATGAATTTCTTTATTAGTAATGCTGGAAGTGTTGTATAGCATCTGCATTTGCCAAGCTTCCCCCTTCTAAAGTCCTTGTGTTGCCTATTTCATCGTCTCCAATGTTTTGTGAAGCTACATTTGGTACCACTTTTTCATGGTATGCGATGAAGCGTTAACAAAAGTGCACATGGAATGCGAAAATTACGTGTGCGCCATGCTCTACAGCCGGTTGCTAAGGTTATTTGCTAGGCGAAAGAATATTATAGAAAATTTGACTGCATAGGATACTTTGCATTGATGCTTACTTCCAATTATATCCTAATTTTTGCAAGATTATATATATATATGTTTCAGAAAACTTGCGATAATTAGCGCGTCATCTCCGATTGGAATTGTCTGAAAAGTATACTTGTTAATAATCGTATGGATGTGTACCTGCTCATCATTTAAAGAGGTCTAATTTGGGGGTTTTTCCTTCCAATGTGATTGTTTGACAAACTGAAAAATTTTGTCCTGCATTTCAGCGCGACATTTTTTTAGCCCTATTCCATTCCCCACGCGTCTTCGGCACTGTTCGTTCTATGCTATTTTTATTAAGATGTATTCTCGACCACAAAAGCTCTCCTGAGTTTTTATCACGCTGGTGTCTTGATCCTTAATTGCTCATTTCTTATTTATATATGCAGACACAATAGAGGCGTCTCGAGTTCTGGAGGCGCATAAAAAACTTTGTGCTATTCAATCCGGGACCCATTGCGAGAATATGCGTGCGCCAAATAAATTTTTGTATCCAGGTAACATCATTTCTTATTGAAAAAGCAAGGCTACGTTACTCGTAGCCACGTTTACTCATTATTGCAAACTTTACCGATTATAACAAACTTCACTGATTATAGCCAGATTTACTGCTCATGGCTGCCTTGGCTGCTCATGGCCAACTTCACTGATTGTAGCCACCTTGGCTGCTCGTGAATTCCCTTAAAAGTTTGTCTAATGTTCGTATCGATTTGGACTACTCATTGGATAGCTAATTTTTCTATAAAGTATGAGCAGAAGCAGAGAGTAACTATTTTGAAATTTAATATGAGCAATTTTCTTTGCGGTAATTTTGTGTACTATGTTCTTCATCAAAGACTTAAAAAACTTCATTCTAGTAATTGAAAAGCCTTTTTTTTGGAGTTATTTTTGTAGTCTATTCACAAAATGGGGGTGCCATTGTGCCAAAAAGTTTCATATTCATCTTAATGTATGCTATTTGTTATCGATGGGCTAAATTTGCAAAAAACTGCAGATAATGAAGCTGCAGAGATTCCTCGAGTAAAAATTACGGAACATCTGGATTTTCGGTCGGAGGCCCTTCCCTTGTCTGGTGAGAAATATCATAGAAGAACACGATGCTGTTTTATTCTAGTAAATAAGATTTCAGAGGAGGCTTCGTAGTGTTGTATCCTATAGTAGCGAACTGATTAGAGGAAGAAACAACAGTATCTATATGCTTCAAACTCCAGTAGTTCCAACAGTTATTCCTTTTGTGTAGTATACTCGTTACGAAATCTCTTTTCAAGTAAATTAGCAGTAGTTATAAATACTGATGTTTTACCCTGTAATTTTTGAAGTTTTAGAATATCAGTAATACGATGAGGTTTCGATGGTTTTTGCAAGTCTCTTTCACCTGAAATGGAGGGCATAGCTACGCTTCAGCTTGCAGTCAGCGTGATGCTTGCAGAACGCTCTTATGTTTCGGAGATAATCACGGATATCTATCTTTTATGCATACAAGAAACAAAATGCTGTTAGTGGTAGCAATAGTTTGAAAATCCATAGCAATTCCTTCTCAATATCAAGGGACCCCTCAATGTAGAAGAAATTTTCGTTCTGCTGATTGTATTTAGAATATTTTGCTGATTGCATTTGCTTATACCATAGCATCAGAGATGGAACTCTTTTTACGTTTTTCTACGATATCGGTCGAGATGTATGTGTGTCTAGGCGATAATTGCAAACTATTTTTTACGCCCTTTTGCTGTTTTAAGTATCAGATCAATACCATCTATTAACGAATGCTGTAAAGTTTATGTCTAGCATCGATTAGACGCATTAAGAATGAAGAAAAACCGAGGAGATATCGTAAAGTTAATAGCGAAATCCTAAGCCTCTTGACTATGATTTGCTCCTACCAGTCTACATGAAGGTGTCAGTTTCACTTTAGTAGGAACTCACACTCTACCGCTTCTTTTTTAACTTTCATCTCTTTATCTTGCGTAGTTTATACTCCTCTCTTGTGTGCTATCCCCTCCTCCCCAAAGCCAGCCCTCCTTTTGCCAGTATTGGGCCATTTCATTGTGTGTTACTAAATGTTTTGCCACCAATCATTGTATGTCATAGTGGCTGCTCCGCTTTCATTACGGTACCACGTTGGTTTCATTCTCATAGAATCCTAGTCATACACTGCATATGAATGATGCGCTGCTACGCCTGCTTGCAATATAAACCCCTCTCCCGCCGATTGTTTTGCTTTGAATAAACTCTTCCTATGCGGTTTAAAGGTTTTGCTGGAGTTGGCCAGAGGAGGAAGTTTACTCAGGAAGAAAAGGAGCGCTTAAAGGCTGCATATGGCCACGTTCCTGGGCCGACTTATGAAGAGTCCTCTTTGATGAACAAATTTCAGCTTGGCCATGAAATGTCTGGCTTTTCGGAGCTTTCTTCCTGGGATAATTCTGGTATCACTATCAATGATACAGTGCAATTTTTCCCCTTCGCAGCGCCACCTTCATTTTTGATAGACGCCTCATCGCAGCTTGAAGGAGGCGCTCCTGATCTAGCAGCGGATGATACAATGTCGGGAACTACACGTCTGGCCGTGGCGACCTGTAAGATAACGCCAAAGGCACCCCGACAGAAATGGAAGAAGAAGGGTGTAAAGTCCAACAGCAACCAGCTACTTCCTGTTTCCAATTTGAAAAGACCAAGGAGGCCAGTGAGGCCGCAGGAGAAGTTTTAGGTCAACGAAGATTGATTATATATAGTTTGTTAGGGTTATAGAGATTTGATTGATGTTTTTTGGGGTGTGCAGTTTATTGAGTAGGATAATATTGAGCCGGCTAAGTGAGCTGGGCAGTGAGAGGGATTCAGGAAAGGAGAGTGGGGCGTTGATGGTATATAATAACAGAGAAGAAAGAGGATTATGTTTTAGGAGGGTATTGTTTATAGAAAATAAGGAGCTTCAGCAGTGCTGATGAAGGTATTTGATGAAGCTCCTTCAGTGCTGATAGAGATCGCCAGATAGATCCTCTTAACCGCTTAAGGATTGCTTCTTATAGCTAGTGTATTGCGAAAAAAAATATTCTTCCAGCCTTTTGTTGAATCCTTCCCTCTCTGATTATGGTGTGTGTCATACATTTTCTTATGCTTAGAGCAACAGTTTCGCACTTTTTCGAGTCTTATATTTTGTTAGCCCCTGAGCTAGTAGCTTTCCAGGGAGCTCACCACGCTGGTGTTCTTGCAATTTTGTATAATTGAAAGAACGTAGAATTCGAGATACTTTTCAAAATCGCTTGAGCGCTTGTTGAAATCATCAGCGTTACGCGATACCTTTCAAATTTTAGGGAAAGCTCTTGGGGAAAGCCGGAATTTATCGCGCTTTGATGAATTTCCCATGAAAATTATCCCCCTGCCTAAAATTGGTTTGAATTACTCATGCGGTGGCTGGAAGGAGGGGGGAATGGGGATAAGCATGTGAACAAAGATGTGACTAAGAGGGAGAAGACAGAGGAGGTATTTTTTCATTGCTCTTAAATCTTCCTGCTGCATGGATTGTGCTGTTTGCTATAGCTTCAGGTTGATTCGTCTGCTGTATTTATGTGGTATGTAATATTGTATAATGTGTGTGAGAGGTGTTTGCACTGCTGGGTGCGTTATTTTTCTGGGAAAGAATTACTGAGAAGGCAGTATGTTGCTTTTTCCCTAACAGAAAGTATTAGATGAAGTGCTGGAGCTAGGGGGATTTCTCGCGATTTTTTGGCTAGAAGAGGAGACGATTGGATAGCAAAATTCCATGAGGTTGCATAGGAAGAGGCAAATATTGAGCACAAGTAGAAGAAAATATGAGGAGGATGCAATTGAGTTTGTTTATTACAAATTAGTAAGTATGTAGAAGAATCCTAGAAATTAGAGAATTTAAGCAATTTTATCGCCGAGCATAAAAGGCATTAAACCAAAACGATGCTCTTTCAAAAGCTAGGAATTCTGAGATCTGGAAATCACGGGGATCTTTAAATTAAAGTGAAATTAAGTCTCTTTTATATGCCTTTGAGGATATAAGATAACAAAGTTTGTGTAGTTTCTTGCGTGAATGGGTATTTTTTATCTGTGTGTGTGTGTGTCTTTTCTGTGTGTGTGTGCTTGCTTGTTTCTACTCTGTGTGTGTGTGTTTCTTTTCTGTATGTGCGTACTTGTTTGTTTGTACTCTGTGTTTCTAATCTCCGTGTATGTGCTTCTACTCTCTGTGCGCATATTCTTCTCTGCGTGTTCTTATTCCCTCCGTATGTGTGTGTTTTCTCTTTTTGAAGTTATATGGGATAGGCTGCGTATCTGGCGTAGCTTACTTAACAGATTTATTATGTAGATACTATAAAGAGCTACGAATTAATAGACTTATAAGGCATTCAAGCGGATAGTTATATTCCAGAGATTAAACGTTTAACTCCAAGAATTTATTTTAGTAAATTTTGGATGTTTCAGAGCCTGATTTGCTCGCATCGTATCATTCCAGCGTATGAGCGATTTCACACACTTTTAATTGCATTACAATGGCGGAAAAAAGCTCAGCATCTTCACATTGCCAGAAAATGCTCATCTTCAGTCATATGGGCTCCAGACTCAGCATACGGAGATTGCACCTTGCATAGTACATCTCATCAAAAGAGATTTTCTCATCAAACACACACATCTCGACTAGATTTCCGGCTAGCGTTGATTTCGTCCTGTGATACACGCATACTCTTCGTCCAAGTCTTTTAAGATATCTTCAACGTCAACATTTTCATCAGCATTCCTTCCATTTACCGCCAATCGAAATTCCTAAGAAATAAAGGCAAATCTTGAAAGAATGATACAAATCCACTAGCTATACCAGCTTCTGCAAAAATTCTTGAAGAATTTACTTTGCGAGTAATGTGGCATACTTCAAACCCGCAGGGCTATTCGTGGAAGAAGGGGAAAACATCAAAAAACTGCTTTAAAGGCATTAAAACCTAAAGTTTTTCTCACCCTACGGGGCTCTTAAATCCACGCACACACTATCGCATAAGCGAGATGGCGCACACACATGTTGTATCACCAGGTTGTGTGGCGCAGGTATTCTGTATAGAAGTTTTCCTTCTATATATAATTATCAAGGAGATTTTCCTTGCAGATGATGCATATATATTAAAAGATTTAAGAAATACTTGAAGCAGTGTAAGTGTGGGTTATCAATCACTTCTACATGCAAGACGAGATTTATACCTCTTCATCTCATGCTCTGTATGATGTATTCTACTGTAGTAGAAGCAGCATTATGAAAGAAACCAACGAAATTGTAGTAAGATTCAGTAGCAAAATTGACAGACTGTGAAGGCATACATATAGCATAGCAACTGCCTGAATTTACTGTGAAACTGCAATTTTTTGCCTTTTCTCGAGACGAGGTAAAAGCTATAATACCCTCTATACAATTAACAAGCATGAGAGCTTGGAGCAGCACATACCGGATATACCATAATTTGAAGGAGAAAAATCTGATTACACACTCTATCATGCCCTGTCTCAAGAAGTATCTTTTCTGGCTTTGATACAGAAGATTTGTGCATTAAACTGAGAAGAAACATATTTTTGCATGAAAAAAACATACCAAAGGAAAACGAGAATGTCCTTCACTGGAGCTCTTCACTTCATCCTCGTTAGAGACTATTCGAAGAGCAAATCGCTCAGTTTTTACCTTTTCTCTACTCTTGGAATCTTCTTCAAAAGCCATGCTCCGAAGTTCTTCCCAAGAAAACAGCAAAGGATCAGTTGGGTCTCCCCATGGTGATATGTCCATCAACCTGAAATTGAAGAGAAATTTAGCGAAGCTTTATAATTTTTAGCTGAAGCTATCGAAAATACATTCAAAAATGAAAGAAAAACACTACAGGACAACCCAAATCTGCCTGGGGGTTCCAACACACAGGAAATGTGATGATATATCATTAGATGCTATAAGAATTGGAGTATATACTCTCCACAAACCACACAAACATCGAAATACCAGCATCGCAGGCCTCGGTTGCTACTCCGACGATTCTCCACATAAACGTCAAAGGCGTAACGCTCAAGCTTGAAAGACTTCATCGTAGCCTCAAAAAAAGCTACAATGCTTTTCTTAATTTTTTCATTGAATTCCTCGTTTAGTAATGCACTGAAGCAGGACGAGACATTCCGCTGGGAAATACCGAGCAATCCATGAAATGCTACAAAACCTCGAAATTCCATGTGTGTGGAAATATTAACTTTCTTCACAAAAATGAGAAAATGTGAGAAAGTAGGCAGAGAAGGGGTGGGAAAACACGTGTGAGCCGGGAAGAGTGGAGATGCGTATATACTGTGGGGGGAAGCCTGCAGCGAAGTATCGGAAGAAGGCTCATTATGGCATGAATTGGAGGGATTTTCCGGCAGTGTGTTGGAGGGTGTGTGGTCGGTGGTAGTGGCGTCGTGCACGGAAGATGAATATATATGAGGGTTTACGGGTAGTGGAAGATTCATTGAAGATTTTGCTGCTTTTTGGAGTGATGAGGGAGGATTTTCGTGTGTTGATGGTATGGATTTTACGGGTGAAGTAGCTGTCCCTATAAGCAAAGACTGCGGGTCTTTTCGACCAGTTGAAGTATAATCAGCCGGAAAAGCATGAGAAGGGCATTCCGATGCAGCAAACGTGTTTGGGATATTGGAATTCGTAATTTCATCCATACAACTAGGAATTTCCCCCGGAAACTTATCTCTCGTAATCGAGTGGTAGGGAAAATCTTGAAAATCAGAGAGTAAGGCGGTTAGCAGGAAGCTAGTATCCTGCCCTTTAGAAGCATAAGGCAGGCTCCTTTTAGTGAACCTGGAATGTATTCTTTTCTCCGTCAATTGAGCATCGGAGAAGACTTCCTTGGCATCGATACAATCACGAAACGGAGCATCAATGTATTTCGAAATCCTCTCAGAACTCCTCAATAATAAGAGAACATCACTACGCAGGAAAAAAGAATGATTAGTGTGTTTTTCGGTATACTGCGCTGTGTGTGTCTCGTCACATATTGCCTATATACATCAAATTTTCTGTTGTGAAAGCGTTTGGCAAATTACAATTTAGAAGAGCGATAAGAAGACGAAATAAACACACATGACTCACGCAGAAACGAGTGTTATGAGAGGCTTCTGTAGAGTGGGGGAGGCGTATCAGGGGGGGAGAGATTCACTATAAGGAATATCGAGAGGCATTTGGGGTGGTGTGAAAAAGAGTATGAAAAAATGTGAAAAAATTATTTTGCTCTTTATAAAGATGATGCTTTTTTAGCTATATGTAATCTTGAAAGTGAGAAAATCACACCAGAAGAAGTAATGTCTTCTAATCTCACACAGACACACATTACGAGTGAAAAATAATGCCACAAGCTAGCACCATGCAAGCTTCATTGGCTCTTTCCTACTGTCACACCCTTGAGTGTATATAACACTCACATACACATGCTAATATTATCCCTCTCAAAAAATACTTCACTCTAAAAAAACAAAACTTAGTGCAAACCTCGGTAGAGAACAAATTAGGCTTCCCGTCATCCAAATAGCATCCTTAGGTGTGCACCAGTTGAGCCTTGGTATCACATTGCCTCCCAAATTCTGCAAAAAGCTAGTGTTTTTTGATGAAAAATCCACGTAGAACCGGGAAAACATCAAAAAAGATGATTAATAAGAAACAAAATTTTTTTATTCGAATTTAGATATTTCGAAATGTAAATTTGAAAAAATCTTCCTCTTCCACCAGTTTGCGTTTACATATTTCTCTGTATTATATAAATTAATTCACAGCATTTTCTTCAGTTCTTCTAAATACAATGCTTTCATTAAAATCCATCTTCAAAAGAAATTAGACGAAATTTGATGAAAAAAGCCTAGCATCTCTTGCCTGCATTGCAAGCTCCATTTCGTTGTAAAATTCTTGGTTGCGTGCTAGGTCTTCCTCAGCTTCTCTAACTTTAGTAGGGTCGGAAGAGAGGTGAGCATCGTCTTCAACTTGATCTTCATTTGAAGACTCAAATCCGTCACTGCTGCTGCTATTGGAGTCAACTTCATTCTATAGTTTGCAAAACGGAAGAAGAAAATAACTTTCATGCATCAAGATATTGCAAAAAAGTGGTTAATCATTTGCAAATCTGCTCTCACTATGCAAACACACACACACACGCTTTATGGGTAAAAACGTTTTAAAGCAGCCCCAGAAAATTCGATAGCAGATTATTAGTATATCATCTGTGTACTCTGTAAAAAGACAAGTATATGCATATCTTATTACAGGAAAAACGAGTGGCCAGCAATCACCTATAAAAATATTAGGAAAACGCAAGAAAAGCCCTTCAATTAACTTCTAAAACTTATAAATGAAGCGGTTATGAGTTTTAGAAGTTGATTGAAGGGCTTTTCTTGCGTCTCAATGATGCCCAAATACAATAAAAATACAGAGAAAAACACTATTAGGATATACGGAAATTCAGCAAGCTACTACATTCTTTCACTATAGAAAATAAAAGAAAAACCTCGCAGGACTAAGAAAAAAGAAAAAATTTGAAATATGCAACTTACCATGTAGCTATGCTTCCTTACAACAAAAGAAGGCAGTCGTACTTCATCTGCTTCAAGATACTTCATTAAGCTTACAGGTATCTGAAGCATAGAAGATTTGAGACAGGAAGAGAGGTAAGAATGCCATTCTTGATACTGACAAGCCAGAAGCTCATCGGTGTACATACACCCTGCAGGACCCCAAAGATTGAAAAGAAATCGATTGAGGGTTTCGCTCCCAAACTTATGATCAGCAAATAGATGATGTGGAGACAATCTTGATTCAACTCCAGACAACAAGCTGCAGCTTAAACAGGAAGATGCAATATCGCCCACGAATTTTGCATCAGTCAAAAAGAAGGAAGAAGATGGGATTGAATATATCAAACTGGACGAGCAACACACGGAATTGGTTTTGCTACTCTCAGGAGCATCAACGAAAGAGCCAGCAGAAGTTGAAAACTTCAAGCAGCCAAAATCTTCAGTTTCGGTCTCGAAAAATTCCTTGTATCCACACAAGTTATTTCGTAAAATATTCGTGTATTCCACCGGAGAAAGAAAATGCGATATTTTTTCCGAGTTTGCAGGCTGAAGAGATGCGGGTAATCTTATTTTTAGTGTGGAAGTAAAGTAAGAGACAGCGCCAAGGCTCGCTTCGTGCATAGAGGTCGATTCTTGATCTAGGGGAGCCGCTTCGTAAGCATCCAATTTATCTTCGGGATGGCTGAAGCTGGAAAACTGCGACGTTCCCCTCGAAACACCATGATTACCCTCTTCACCGTTGACAGAACTCTTTTCCTCTCGTGAGGAAGTAGTATCAGAGGGTTTCTCACGGCTTGAAACCTCATCATCTAACGTATGTTTACAATAAGATACGATCGGTGTTATCTCATAGCATGGCCTTTCCCCGTTGCAGGGTGAATTTGTTTGACGGATTTCGACTAAGAGTGACAGAGATGAGGAAGTAGATGTTAGCAAAACAAAAAAGATTGATGGGGTAAAAGAGAAATTTAAAAGCATGGCACAAGAGAGTGTGTGGACAAGAGCGTTTTGTGTGTGTAGACAAGAGCATGTGAACACAGAATAGCTTCAAAATTTTCCTTTTCCCTGCTTTTTTTGGGGAAATATTAATAAATGATGAAAAACCAAGGTGCAGCAGGAGAAAAAAATCTATATCTATAGAGAAATCTTGTGTATTCCTCAAAAAAAACAGTCATTTCAAGTGCTATACACACTCATAGACTGCAAAATAACCTTGTAAAAGGCATGCAATGATTAAAAACGTTGAGCCACTTTTAAACAGAAAAACGACAGTCTCTCAAGCATATATTTAACCCAAAATCTTTGCAATTTTTCTTTAAAATTACTATCAATCTCGTACGATGTCATCTATTATAGTTTTTAAACTGCTTCAGATCTCTCAATGTAATCTAGTTCATAAATTTTTGTTCTAAAGGCTTAAATATTGCCTTGGGCAAAGTTTCTCCATATTTTCTCTCGCATGAACACGTCTTACTCTCTATAGAAGCGAGAAGAGGAGGATGATGCTGAAGTGAGAAGAAAAGACGAAGAGGAAGAGGACAACAAAAGAGAAGATGAGGAAGATGCTGAGCAGATGAAGAAAAGACTAAGATACTAAGGAAACCAGAAAAGATGAGGATGCTCAAGAGGCGAGATAAGACACTAAAATGCTAACGAAACCAGAAAAGAATAAGATGTTAAACAGAGAAGAAAGGATAAGGATGCTTAACAGGCAAGAAAAGATTAAAGTGCTCCCTACCAAAGGCCTGGCAAGTTTATCGAGAGTCCCATAACCACAAAAAGAAAAACGACAAGCATTAGTATTGCAAGTAGCCAATTTCATGCAGTACATGTCTTCCATTACCTTTAGTAATGCATATAATGTCCGGGAAGATATCAAGATTATCGGCAGCACTGCTTGCCACCATGGAAAGGTCCCTGCTCTGCAGTCTCCTTTCTACAGTAGTATATGGCCTCTCTATGGCTACATAAAGATTGCCGCTTAAATTTTCTACAAACGGCTGGCCATTCAAACGAGCATCTTGTCCTGCGCAGCATTCTAGTCTCAAAGCTGTAGTAAGTCCTTTTTCAACCGCGAGGGTTGAATTCACCTTCAATGTTACATCGATATTAGACTGGAAGAAGGTTTTGAAGAAAGAAGAAGCAAGTACCGGAGCATTCGGAAGCAAAATTACCTCCTCCATTTCTACAGCAAGACTTCTGAAGTGATGAGTCTCCCAGGAATATCAGCCTCTAATTAGGTAGAGGCTACTGTGAAGTATCCTTGTTCCAAACACCCTCGTCGAGATCAGGAGTACTCCGAAAGCATAAGGATTCCTTGAAGACGGCTTTGCTAAGTTGTTGGAAACACGAAGAATCGAGCAACACACACATCCATAGCGATGATAGGAATGGGCTATTTGAGTTCAAAAAACAAAAGGAGGAAGCAGCTAGGTTACAAGCTGTTTGCCGCTTGACAAGCTAAGCGGCATGCTATCGTGCAGCACAGACGTGCAAGTGTATCACTCATATCCTTGGTGCCTCCTTCAGTGGCAGCAAAAGAATCTAGTTAGACAAAAAAAATGAGTCTCTCCATCCTTCTCGTGTCTTTCAAGCAATAGATATTCGGCAAAAAAAAGCGACTTACAAGTGGAAGCTAAAAGAGATTATCAAAGATGAGCACTTGCGAATGCGCGCCGCCTAGCTCAGCATATATATGTAGTAGAGCGAAGATAATGGAGGTAGTATGATACCTTCTACGACCCAAAGTGCCGTCGTAGGGGTGAATGCTGACATTCGCAAACGCTAGCAGGCGTTAAGGCATCGTTTAGTGTCGCCGCTAGGAGTGGGTAGGGAGATTGATGAAAATAGCTAAGCCAAGTTGACGCCTAAGGTTGAAATGGTATCGATGATCTCCACCCATAGCTGCTAGTGCCTGCAAAGGATAATATGTAATTGATAATCTCTAGCAAATATATATGGTATAGGACTCCTAGTTCCTTCAAGGTTTCTTAACCAGGATTTTTGCTCAATTCCTATTCGTTTTCAAACGTATAATGTGTCCGCTCTAGCCATTTTTGAATTGACAAAGCAATTGTGTTTTTAGAACAAACTAGCAACGAGTAAGCTGACCTGCTATGCTTGAAAAAAGTATTCGAGTTATTCCCAAATGTACTGAATAGACTATAGAAGCTAACTATGGTTACGAAAGGCTGATTGATTTTGAGCACTACTTTTTCTAACCCTCTCGTAAAGCTACTAGGTTTAAAATTTTCCTGAGAGCGTAGGAAATGGGGATTGATCAGTTTGCCATTGCTGAAATTTATTGCATTATCGCCCACGTAGGGTTGTTACTTGTCGCCACCACTGGCTTGAATCGGTTTTCTAGAAAAAAAAATCACTATATTGCTATGTCGGCTGCCGAGCAGCAACTACACTTCGAGGTAACTGTGGTCCTCCACGAGTTCGCTAGCTACGTTTCATGTAATAATCAATGCATTCCTGATTTGCTAGGTCACCACTTTCTCTTAGTGAAATCTTATTTTCTGATGGCTAGAAACGTAAGGGCCGACATTGTGTCGTTACTCGCTTGGACGGGACGCTGTAGTTTATGGAACACTGCACTCCGTAGTTTACAGAGCGCACTGTAGTTTACAGAGCATACTGCAGTTCACGCAGCATCGTGGGAATCTCCGGCATATGAACTTGTGTCCACGCACGATCACCATGTCAGCAGCAGCTATTTGCCGCCGAATGTAAAATACTTGCTACTGCCGCTATCCTTCATGTGAGAATTTCATAGATTTAGCGCTATTTCCAAGCCTTGATTAAGGAACTGCAAGAGATTGGCCTACCACATTAACATGAAGAAACCCTGATCAACTAATGCATATGATATACTTCACAGCTGCCACTTTAACGCTGATTCGAGCCGCTACTGTTGTGCAGTTATCACACAAAGCAGGATATACTTCTAGTGACAGTCCCAGAGTGAACATATGATTATCAGGATAGGATAGCAAGCATAGACGGAGCTACCAGTATTTCAAGTCCTAGATCGTACACGGCCATGCACCACGACTCAGCACTTCTCTATGGACCAGCCGACTGAAAATGACACCACAAACTCATCAAAACTGCATGCTGCAATGTATCCTTAATGCATTGCATCTATCATAGTCATACCAACGACGGAACAGCTATCGCTATACGAAATACTATATACGCAAGCATCAGTTACCAAAACAATCCCAATAAACTCCAGGGAGCCCCACAAGCCGTGGAAAAAACAACGCCGCAGACAAGCGGGAATCATCCGGAGAGAAACTGGCGAGGCTACAACGTAAATCGCCAGCAAGCCCTCTTCTGCTTTTCTCAGCGAAAATCGCCGAAAGAACAAGTTACAGAGCGACCTACATCGGACGCCCTCCTCGACAGTTCCGAAGCACACAACTATCTGTTCATGCAGGTTTGCGAACCTCATCATCAATCCAAAGCATTAATGGTACGCCGATCTCGTAACTAATTCAGCTGCACGCCTGTCCGTTGAAAAGGATAGAAGTCAGTAAGCAGGATGAAGACAATAGGGAAAATGAAGGCAATAAGCAATTACAATGGCTCCCTAGTGAGCAGAGTGCCCTTCCAATAAGCCAGTGCATATTATGCCTACACAGTATCTGGCGAATACTTGGGAAATTATGACACAGCGTAGCACCTGCAGCTAAAGCTATGCGCAGTTTGAACAGCCAACAAACGACAGAAATACTGGGAATCCAGGGAAATAAGAAAGCAATTTCATGTAACTTGCTCAGGAAACCAATTTCAATGCAGCTCAAACGGTTTCCTTGCTTGTAATAAACTAGAGATAAGAGTGTCAAAATTATCTCAGCTTTGAAATACAAACTTGCATCGAGGTCACACAATCGTCATCCGCCGCCGTAAAGAATTTTCTGTGCGGCCAAAGCATGATATCACGCAGTTGCTGGCGGTATACAGCACCGTAACCTGAAGAATGCATCGCCTTTCTACAGGAAAATTCCTTATGCAGAGATGCTTGGTGGTATGAAATTTTAACGCCGATTAAAACGTGATCTCCTACAGTGTATCTTCGCTAAATTATCGCAATTCTCCAAGAATTACGCCACATTTATGTCGCCTCACATTTTCACAAGATAAATACATAGATAACCCCACTTCAGAGGCCACAAAATAAGTAGAGCATTCCTAGAGGTAACCTCGGGAAGAGGCCGATCGTTACGGGAAAGCGTCAGAAATATACAACAGGAACGATGAAAACTAGCTATACGCCTTAATGAGGCATTAGGGTGCCATGTTCAACAAAAATTACATGGATTGTTTCACAATATAGAGCACAAGCAATACTCTCGGCACAAGTTTCGAATATTCCGATCCCAAATCGCATGATAGATCTCAATTGAAAGGATGCGGACCTTAATACACCCACTAAACAATTCGAACTTTAATCAGCATGTTTACGCCCATGATATAAACGAACTCCATAAAGTTGCCACAAACTAAGCGCCCAAGCACTCCCACCATAGTAGCAAAACCGCAATGCTAAATTAACCCTTATTGCAACACTCAAATACCCGAAAGAACATAAGGAAGCTTCAAAATAAGTTCATGTCAATAATATGATCAAGCAGAACATTATCGATCCTCAGTAAACAATATGATGAAAATAGCGAGAGGACATTTTGAAAAAGCATCGACTGAAAACTTGCATTCATGGTTCATACCTACAAGGTTCTATACAGCCGTACCATGCTGCACGTTATCCTTTAGAACTTAAAATATAAAAAGCCTAGAGTGAACATTTAGTGAAAGCTTTGAAATTAGATGAAAATTCTACAATATATCAGCGCGGGGCCAATTTCAACATATGCTTAACTGTAGGGAAGTTCAAAGCCTAGATAACTGCTTGGACCAATATGGCCAATAAATCCGAAGAACAAATCCGTAAAATTCAAGTATAAAAATCGTAATGATCACAAAATACAGGATTCTTACTGGCAAGAAAACATGAAAAATGTATACAAAAACTGTCAGATGCGACTAATAATCAAGAAATACTCCTCTATAGAAGCTTTAGAGCAATTCCATCATTAATTGGGCACATCTGACAACGCGGACGATTCCACGCCTAAAGTCCTTTATAGCTTACAAACTGGACGAAATCAGCTTTGAGGATTGGACCACCTAAAATTACACTTATAGATTCCACTTTTTTTCCAAGCAAAAGAGGGTGTATAGCCACTATCTAATCATACCATAAACACTAAGTTTGCCATAGAAATAGAAGTTGCAGAATAAACTCTAGAGATGGAAAAACCATTTCATGCAAAGTCCATTATACCAGTATTTAGTATTTATAGATTTGCATGCTTTTTCTGCATTGATTCAATTTCAAAGCAAACTTTTGGAAAATCTCAAAAACCACTACAGTACCTTACAATTTGCGAGAAATTTGTGCACTTGAATTCACTGCGTTAAGCCAGTGAGAAACTTAGACGCTTAGCCACTCGCTTGTAACAATTGCATGCGGATAATTGGACTAACAAAAGCAAATTCAGAACAAAATATCTCTCCATATAAACAGCAAAAGCTTAGATTTTTGACTAGCCGGGGACACAGTAGGACGTAGCACAAAGCAGAGAACCGTATAAAAGGAAAGCTGCAATATTTCAGCGTGGTAAGGAAAAAAAAAGCTGGCTCACCAAAAGCTTTAAGGCTTATAGAAAATAAAAAAATTCCAAAAACATCAGCGAAGCATATTCAAAAGATTGAAACTTCATTTTACGAACAAAATAGGCAACTACTATAAAGTAGCCATTTTTTTCAAAGACCTCAAACAACTTAACATAGAATATTCGCCTTCATTTAATAAACGAAGTAAATCTCAAGAGTATGAAAAGAACTATATAATATAGAACCTTTATTACTAGATAATATCATTTTATCAAATAATTTTGAAAAATAAATTTGAAAAACCATGTTTAATGCTTACGCTTGTACCTAAACAAGTCCGGCAAAGCAATTCGCATAAAAAAGGTACTTGAAAATAAGATGCACAAAACCACTTTGAGAATTTTATAGAAGAAATTATAGCTAAACATTCAATGTATACAATATCCATATAACTCTGATCAAACAAAAATATATCGCACTCATATATATAACATTTTAGCACAAAAAACACTTACGCTCTTCACTTCCGATTCAAAAGACAAGGGGAAGATTCTTGGATGGAAATACTTGATAACACTCCCTGTGGGAGATACCAAGAACTTTCCAAAATTCCAGCCAACAGATGGGATTTTATCTCCGCTCTGCGTAAAAGATAAAAAGAGGAAACAATTGTTCGATTAAAACCCAGAGTAAAGCTCTTAAATATAGCATTTCCAGTTATATGAGGAGAAATAGCACCACCCTATTGAAAAAAGACAAACCTAGGGTAGACCAGAATTTGTTTACATCATACGTCACCACCAGAAATGCCGCTTATAACATAATAAAACAACGCTTATGAGAGAAAATTACTTGGAAAAAAACCATAATTTTCCATCAGAAATGCCACATATAACAAAACAAAGGACTTCATGGTTAGCACGTAAAATAAAACAGTGCAAGTCTACCTTGAATACAGGAGTTATCAGTCCATCACCACCACCAGGTATCTGAAGGGGAAGTTTAGCGAGCAGTGTGATATTTTGAGTGCAAACCTCAACCTAAAGCATGAAGGAGTAGAGTATCACGACATAGAAAAACATGTTATACAGCAAAATTTAACCACATATTATCACGAGGCGCCTCATACTAAAAGATTCATTATAAAGGCTGTAGAAAAGAATTCAAAGTAGATAGTTTTGTAGGAAATAACTGGCACTTAAGGAGCGCAATGTATGCAGGGAAAAATAAAAGCGCAAACTTAGTGACATAAAGATTGAAAAGCTTTGGACACTTAGTTTCCCAGCAGGTACTAGCAGGTGAAAGCATTATATCTCAAGTTGGTACTATCAAGCTAGACAGGAAAACAAACGCCGCTTGGTGCCAAAATCATGAGTATTCTGAAGGTAAGCATTCCAAAGCAATGAGATGGGCCTTATTCAGTGGTATTCGTTGCCACATACGTAATGTGGCAACGAATACCACCACTTGGAGATCCACACACACACCACACATTTTGTTTCTTCAAAAAAATACATTCCCAAGTGCTTTTAAATGATATAAAGCACCCTTGGACTATACCTCGCTAGCCTTTTCTCTCAAAAACTTGTATACCGGGTGGGCATTATCTCCATTAACATCCACCAAGTCAAATATGTGGAAGCTAGACGCACCAAGACTATCATAAAAAGCCCTGATTTGTTCAGGTGTCCCTGGCTCTTGCTTAAACTGATCACTTGGGAAAACTATAACCTGAAATTCCACGTGCAGGGGAATCGGAAATGTATCACGAAAATGGCAAGATTTCAACAGGCCAAATCAAAATCGCTGCTAGAAAATTTGAAAAGCTCCAAAACGCGTCAGAAACAAGCCAAAGAAGTGATATTTATTCAGAAAATAGAGTGTACATTCCATACTACATAAAAATAACGAAACAGCCATAATAGCGACAGAAGAGGCACCCCCTGGGGTTCTTAAATAAGTAAAAATCACGATTCTCGTTGGAACAAGCTAGAAATGTTCTTACGATGAATGCAAACAGAGAACTATATAACTGGCGTCTCCTTTAAAGCTATCTGAGCGAATAAAATCATCCGTAAGTATCGCCATAGACAAAAAAAAACCGAGCTACATGAGCTAAGGAGAGTATGTTACACACTTTTAACACGCGGCTTTAAAATATACCGCAACACACCTAGCCGGAAATCTAGCCTCGTAAACAGTATACTCAAAGATCATTCAAACAATTACTGTTCAACAAGAACGAAATAATTCGATAGAACAGAACGTGCTGATAACCAACAGAAAGAGAGCTAACTTCGCATCAACCAAAGCTTAGCCATTTAGCTACCTTGACCCCTACATACCGACTTCTACCATAGGGCAGCATATCTTTGCATTCCAAAAGTCCATATACAAACTATGAATCAAACAGTGGCCTTCAAGTAAATGTTGAAGAAACAGTTCCTAAATTGTGAACGAGCACATGAAGCAGTATGAACTCTTGATGGCCCATAAAGCTGTATGTGAAGCTCTTCTCTGGTAAACTTTAAGGCGAAGCTCGCGTCGATTTCGCCGAGAAGAAAGAAGACAATCGAGGTCGTAGCCCCACGAGTAAGGGACATCAGCAGCTTTTAATATCGGAAAATGGATCGTTAAAAGCTTTCTAATTTTTAAAATGAAAGACTAGGCAAATGCAAAGGCAAAACACCACCATACGGCCATTCCAAAGCCGACGCTTTACTCTACAGAAAACATGCTGAAAGCCATCCTCATACCCATGTCACGTACCTCTAAAGCATCTACTCCGATTCTTCGCTGTAGCTCAACGAGTTCTGTGATATTGCGCTTCGCAAGACCGCATTTAGAAGCACCATTCATAACCATCACAGTTTTTCCTTTAAACAAGCTCAAGGGAACCATTTCACCACCAGCCTTTGCTGCAAAGAAACTATGAAAATTTTGGATCGCCATATCGCCACTTGGGATTGTATTAGCACTACTGGCAGTGGAAGCGGTGTTTAGTCCCAACCTGTTTCTTACAAAGGCAACAAGTGCCTGCATTAATCACGCCATTTACAGACTGCCAAGCCCTGGGCGCAATAATTTTTGGCTTATCTTTTTGAGAGTAAAACTGGAGAGTCGTACACGACAAAACCATTGTAATTCAAATTGGTATTGTATGCCAGAAAGCGTGCACAGCACGGCATGCCGAATGTTGATGGCATTGAGCGCCTATGAATCTCCCGAGGGCGGTTCTTCCATGTATGGTACCTGATGGGGCATGGCAGCAGCCAGGAAAATTGAAGGCTTTAAGCACCTGTAAATCTCCACGCGACGATCTTCGCTGTGTCCTATGGTGTAGCCTGGCAGCACCTGGTTCGCTACCTGCACTTAAAGGCGATACGTTGTTGCTGCACAAAGATGGCCTCAAATATAATAGTGGGTGCCCACTACCTTTTATGCGACGTGCATGAAGTTGTTGGAGCTATCATATTTAACGGTATCGCGAGCGGCACCAACAGCCCACTATTTGGCAAATGTTTTTTTATTAAGCCCGTAGAGCTTCTTTGGATCCTGTGTACGAAATTTGAAGAGCTGCCAGTTGTCTCGCTGCCCGTTGGGACTTTAAAAATTACGTATTCTACAGTATGAGTCACCGTGCCTTGCGGCAGGCCGTACGGCCCCGCTGCCAGCAACATTAAACTCAATCAATCGAGCGACGATTCTCCGTGCTGGTAAGTTACTCGATTCGCCGGGAATTCATTGGACAACCGTGGTTTCCTAGCACAGCTGCAATCATCTTATAACTTCTCATATAGTGAGAATTTAATTAGACAAACCCAAATGTGCACTCTCCGCAATGCTGTGTACCTCGTTTCTATGACTATCCATTGCCAACTGGATGGCGACTTTTTGTCACTATTGGTACAACGTAATACATGCTTCTGAGGTACGAAGTGCTACTTGGAAATCTGCTCTGGCAGTGCGATAGTAAGCTTTCATCAAAGGGGTTAATTTTCGCGGCCTTTTTTTTTGCTTGGTGCCGTAGCAGAACCACGAGTAACTATCATGCAATTTAACCTTTTATAGAGTTGGCAAGCGTACCTTTAGCCTGTGTATACACATCTCTGGCTGTCACTACCGATGGAGACCCCTCAATGCTATTCATTGAGAAGCCACTAAGCTAAATCATACTCTTATAGTTATGAGCACGAGAGGTCCTATGATTGAAGGTTCGGGGAACCTCGCAACATCACAAGAATTTTGATGCTACCGTAGAGTAGTTTGTCAATTATTATCGACTATTAATATGGCATGAATTTAAAAATGCTCTGTAGATCTTGTACCGTCAGCCCCTTACTGGTGATTGAACCGCAGATGGGCTCACAAATTTTACGTCCACATTTATAGTGCATATTCGATCATATTTTTTTATAAAGTACTGAAATGGAAGTGCCCATCAGACGCAAAGGTTTCGTCGCTCATGAGACTGTATGAGGACGTGAATCAGCTCGATGGCACTGGTATGAGCTACAAAATTCTTCGGGGGAAACGTAGGTCAGTTCACGCCCATATTAAAGAAACAAGCTGCTTTTGACGTGTGCCTACAAGGCCAAAAAATATCATACGAGATAGAGTATCAAAATTGGACGTAAGGACGGCAGAGAGGAATAGAAATGCTGCGCTTTCGTCTGGTGGACATTGCCAGCTATTATACAACAGCTAAACAGAGCAACCATAAAATTTTACAACCTGCAAGAAGAGGCTTAAAGCTAATAACCGGCTCGCCGAGGATTTATTAAACATGATGGCGTTAGAACCAGCAATATATTACCCCTTAATCCATCGCGTTGCGTAGCACTAAATAAGTCGCCGTTTGGTTTCCCTTATGTATATCAGATAGGTTTATTTGCCAGCTGAAGCTGTCTCAATTTAGGGGCTAGAACTATCCTCCGAATAACCGCCCTTCTAAAGTGCTGAGGGGTCACAGGCTTTCCCGTGGCAAAACTCGTACATTTGCCTATTGTATTTCTGGTATATCGGTGAAAAGAATAGTTTCATTTAGCCGAGAAGAAGCGTGGGCACCTAATAGTAGGCGCAGCAAGTAGAAATCTGGGCTATTTAGCAGGGTAAACCTGTAAACATTCTTGTTAATCAATACGTAAGAGGCAATAAATGCTATCTTCACGCAGGCGGCGACCCTCTTTTAGGAAATACGAAAATTCTAGGGGATACACGAAAAATCGCATAAAAGTTCCTAGACTCCAATAGTTTTTGACAATTAATTGTCCCTTTGCAATTATGCAGCATCGTACTGAATTGTGCACTGCTAATTTTACTATTTGTAAGAGCTTAAATACTATTCTAGAGGTACCGGAAACGTCAAAAAAGTTAAAGTCAACGCAATTCTACGTTGGGTATGCCGCACAAAATGTACGGTTAGCATCGCCTTATTCGAATGCGTAGTGGATGCTGACGTCAGAGCGTTATGTAAACTTACGGGCTGAATAAGATGGCAAGTTTCAAGAACTAATGATTTGTACGGATTGGCAAGAAAATAGTATTATTGGTATAAAGGTATGGCACGCTTGTTGGATTTAGACGATCTAGCTTTTCGCTATCGACCAGCTCTGAAAGTATACTTCGTGGTAATTTTTGTTTGTCGGTTTGTATTGTGCCTATGCAGGAATGAGCTACTAGTTTAATTCCCGCAAAATTTTCGGTGAGAGCGTAGCCAAACTGCAACGAAATATATCATATATGCATTCGTAAAGCCTACTCACAATTCTCTTGAAAAACTAACGAGTATATGACAATGAACACACCTGCAATGCATGGGCTAAGAATAATAAATTTATGGAATAGTAACACAAAAAAAAGGTACATGTACACCCCATCGAGAAGGTAAAAATTAGCTGTAAACCTCAATATCCAAACCACAGACGGTTGCAGACATCAAAATATAACATAGTGCATGCCATATTCTAAGGCCAAATTGGCAAGCTAATCAAGATCAAAATCTACAGCATGTTTTAAGCATAAATTAGGCATTTGAAGCTAGAAAGTAATGACAGAAATTCAGGGAAATATCGCATGCCTAGTTGCATTTCCAAGAGATCGTGAAGTATGTTTCATTCTCACTACAGTTATCGCGAATATCTTGTTTACATCTTCAGAATACGAAGGAAAACTCTCTGTTTCAGTTTCAAAGTCATATATACTTACAGAAATAATAATTAAGCGTTGAGCACAATTTGAAGGAGGATAGGAATTTTTTCAATAACGGGAAGATCCATGTCAAATAGTTTTAGGCTAAAAAAAGCTGTGCATCATAATCGAACAACTTCAAGTAACGGATGGAACGAAATATCATTTCCAGAATTATCAACAAACTTGGATAATAATGATAGCCGCTGATTTTTAACATATAATTTAACAATGCAAGCTACCTGTTAAAGCACAGCATCCACGACAACTAGATTAAACGGCTAGATATATTAAATAGGGGCGCGCGCTACCTGTTGCAAGAAGAGCTTGCCTACTCAGAGCTTTCTGCTATAAACAACATGTATGCAGCGAATTGTAGGATCTGATACTTAAGCGTGTGAGCATGTTACACAAAGGTTTATCATGTACTAAACAAGCAAAATAAAGACACCTGTTAATCCAAACCTCTATTTACGTTGCTATACAGTCGCAAAAAGAGTCAGCTCTGCTGCATGTGAACGGAAATTCTGCTAAAAAGATACACGATTATAAAACCAATGTGCATAATGCTTTTAACCACCATCTTAACATGGGAGAAACATGAAGCTTCGCATTCCAAACGCGGGTGGACGGTAGTAATCCCAGCTTTTTACTTTTTCACAAGATAGATAGTTTAGGGAGTTTGAAATTCTTAGACTAAAGAAGCGGTTCCGCAGCTGAGCTATACAAACAATTTCATTCCTACAAATGCAAAACGAGAGTTTGAAGATTGGCATAAATACGCAATCCCAAAGTTGCCGGGAACCTGTAAATTACTCTTTTATCAAAAATAGTCTCCTTAGGACAGCTAGCCTTAAATATGCTAACACAAATATTCAAAGCATGATAACTAGAAGAAAAATTCCATACAGAGTAGTTCTTAAAGAACTCAATAAAAACGCTACTGGTGCAAGCGAGGAAGAAAAAGTGCATAATATTAGGCCTGGATGATTAGAAATAGCCAACTACATACCACCTTCGAGCAGTTTACACCATGATTTTCACTTTTATCTGGAAAAAAGCATTTTATTAGTAAGAGTTCCGCATAGTTAAGCATTTGAACTGTCTGTATGTATCGATCATGTGTTGTTGCACGTGGGCCCCTTCAACACAATACGGCACATTATATTTGCGTGCCACACAAGGCTCCTACAAGATGAAGTGAGAACCGCTGAAAATCATTAGGCTTCAGCAATTTCATTAATAGTATAACTCATACTATCCAAACAAATTTTACGCGCTGCCGGCTTCGATAAATTGCCAAACCAATGGTTTATCTCACCATCTCTTACCTAAGAAGGAAATAGCGAAGCTTCGGACCTCCTGCAGCTCTTCATCGGAGCAGGAGTGACCGAGGGAATTGTAGGGAGTAAAAGTCATGTTTCCTCCAGTATATTTTCTTAGAATCTTCTCAGTCTCTTTGCCCCATATGAATGGAACGACAGGATCCACCACACCATGACAATGTAGTATCCGAGGCACGATCTTTTGGTTCTCTATGAGAGACTCAAGTCCACCTAAAACTTTCTCATTCTTACGTAGGGGGAGCCAACCTGATAACGATAATATACCTCCCAAATTGTAATTGCCAGTAAGCCAAGAAAAATATGCCACAGCAGCTCCTTGGCTAAAGCCACCCAAAAGTATTCGTTCTGGAGAAACTGCTCGATCCTTGATTTCTTGCTCTATAATCTTATGAATGCGAGTTGCACTTTCCTGAAAGCCTTGCTCATCCTCGAGTGATTCCGGACTTAGTCCATAAATATCAGTCCACGCCGGCATTGAAATTCCTGCATTCAAAGTCACCGGCCGGGATGCGGCTGTCGGGAAGATGTACTTAGTCTCAGAATGGAATGGGGTTGTCGAGAATATGTCGTACAAGCCAGAGGACCATCCTTCCGCAGTATCACCGAGACCATGTAGGAAGATAACCGATGATCTAGTGGAAGGCAGCGGTGGAGCTGATCCACTTTCGGTAGCTCCCGCATGCCGCAATTCTTCACAAGGGGTGTACACCACCCCAGCGAAGGTGCCTTCAGTAATATTCTCCCTCTTGTGAGCCCCCATAACTGTATTAGAGTTGTTAGGAAGTGAAGCAAGATGGATTGACCGTACCTGTTTATGGCTTATGCTGTTAAATGGGCGTTTGAAAGTCCAATTATTTTTTCCTCGGTTAGTGGCTCCTTTGGAAAACTCGGCCGCCCGTATCAAAGGGGTTGCTCGAAAGAACTTTGCGGCCATACGTTGGGGGTACACGAAGTTTTGGTTAAGTGATTGCAATCCGCACTTCTTGTGAGAATACGATAGAGTAGGTGACCACGCAAAAGAGGCTTTAGCGATATCAGCTCTTATTGACCGGCCTGCGTACAGAATCAGTAATGATATGGTGTAAAAAAGGGAGAGTGAGGGTCGCATCATATCCGTGGACAGGGTGGGAGGATGTTTATAATAGTTTTACGCATTATCTGATTACTAGACAAAATTACAGAAATCTCGTCAATGTACGCCTGAAGATGCGGATAATGAAGACACCACTGTAACAATCACGCATGCTAGACTGGCTCCATTATTAAAAGCAGTGATTTATCACAAAGAAAAGGCGAAGAAAACTTATATATCCCAAAAAATAATACAGTGTTAAGCAGTCGCGCTTTTGTACAGTGCTAGATGTGCGCGAACCAATATCTGCAATCCGCAAGATCCATAATTAGAACGAAGGAAAGCTGAGTAAATGCATTTTCTGGTATCCACGCTAATTTATTCCTCTCAACTTATGTTTGCCCCTAGTTGATAGAAGTGAGGGCTACGTTTGATCACTTCCTCTTTACTGAATCTTTCAAGATATTCCCTCGTATGCTTCAAAATATTTGAAAAATTGGCTGCGCGCTAATGGCGGAGTGGACTGCATTTTCCAGTCCCGGTCTTGGTATCTTGCTGGGGTTCTAGGCTACTTACTATTCAAGCTCAGGTTTAGAAGCAAACAAAGAACTAATCCTGCGGAGAAAGTAATAGATATCGCGGAGCATCGAGTAATTCCGCTCAAGCAGGCAATAAAATTTGGTGGATTCCTGCGGGAAAGCTCTTGCGGGTATTCCGTGCTTAACTAAGCCGGGAAAGGCAGTATGGTTGGCAAACTTAACACCTAAAAAGCATTTAACGAACTATCATATGTATGCCGCCATAACTAATCTCATGAAAAAGTCTTGCTTTGATAAAAAAATTAGTTGATCTTGGTTTTGCTGTCAATGGTTTATGGTGACTCAGATTTGCGCGCAAACGGTATTATGTCAAAGTTGAGACATGTCGCTGTGAATTACTTCAATAATATGAAGAACATAGCAGTAATAAAGTGAGTGAATTGGTTAATCCACCGCAGATCTTACTGAGATAGTACGGTAAACGCATGGAATTACCCTTTTTAGGCTTGACTGTTTCTGCTGCAGTTGGCGAGGCAAAGAAGCTGTATCAAATAATTAAACCCACCCCATAGGTGAAGCAGTTGTCTACAATAATAAAACCCACCCCCAGGTAAACAGTGGTTCTATGGAATAATTAAACGAACTCCATAGGTAACGCAGTTGTATCAACTAATTAAACCAACCTCCAGGTAAAGAGGTTGTATTATCAAATAATTAAACCGAGCTTCTAACAGATTTATCGTGCTACAGCTATGAATGATCCCTTAATACATGGGAATATAGTTTATATGTGAGTAAATATCTTTAAACCTGCAGGCAATGCTCACAAATGGGCTTGGTATAGTCACCTTCAACGTTGAGACGTCAGCGACACCTGTTAAACATTGTATTGCTGCATTTAAAATACAACACTGATGGCGAATACGAATTTATGTTCAGCGACACCAATCCATGAGAAGATTAGAGTAAAGCGCAATTCTGCCAATCTTTCGTATATGTACACATCATTGAAGCTAGATTTTTTGGTTATATACAAAAGCCATGTTGCTTGATATTTTTAATATATTGTTGTGAGCGACGTCCCATAATCTCTCACTGACAAAATGGCTATCAAAACTAATGGCTACTCTGAGTATATCAAAGTGTGGAATGTAGCGCGACACAATTTTTGAGCATCGGGTCTACTTAGTATAACTATCTTCTTTTCCATGAAGGAACTAGTTAGCATCCTGGTAGAATGGGATGTACAGATGCTCCGGTATTGAAAGGAAAAAAATACAAGATTTTGCCACCAGCTTGTTCGTAGAACCATGGCGCAAAAAAGTGAGAAAAAACCGTTGGGTTCTGCTGTCACATACTCATGCTCAAAAGCCACCCCGTATGCCTGTATTTACCATCTGTCAGCATGTCTAGACTAACTCACACCAGATGCCAGTGACGCAGGTAGTTAATTATGGATTGCTCCGTCAATAAGTTTTCAAGTTATCTCACAAAATAGTATTTTACATTGTCGAATAAGAATCTTCCATCATTAGGAGTCGTAAAAAGTGTATATGGCCTCTTTATTGCGCTTTTTTAGCAAGGAAGATTTCACCATCTTTTCAAGTAAAAAGTGTGTAATCAATCGCATCTATCAAATCCTACTCCAATGCTAGAAAGTGAGCCTCTAAACCTGCATGTAATCATCAATTCTACTTACTCATGATTCTCTGATATATCTTTTCAATTCTATATCCGCTCACTTTCCCCAAGGCGATTTTCGAGTTGGCATTTTGCATGAAGCTTTGTGCCTTAATGGGTATTCGGTGAACGAAAAATTCGCAAAATCATATTGCAAATTCGTTTCTTGGAATTTAAATAGCTGGATCGGATCGGAATAATACAGAAACTTGATTGCTTTTCAGGTACTGAATAATGGGTCTAGTTTCGTACTGTATAACCTTCAAAAGACCTTCATTTTAGCATTTGCCTTTGCTCATTTTTAGTATCGTGCCAGACTAGCGGCGGCCACACCCAAATTTCTGGGTAAAAGCTCACAAGACTAGCAAAATAGAAGAAAGAGTAGATCATGAGTGTCAAGATGCTGCTCTTTAAGTTGGAAATTAGTTATTTATGAAACCAGCTAGAGAGACACATCTTCCATACTTGCCTGAGTTTATACAACAACAGAAAATACAGCAGTTTTGCTTTGTTTTTTGTGTATGCTCTATCAAAAATGATTCTAATTGTCCGATTTGTGCTCAAGCTGGGAGTCCAGGCTTTGAAATCATCACCTGGGGTTTCTAAGGGTGTTCTAGCATTGTCTGCCACAGCTAGAAACTCCCCAAAAGAGATGAATGCATATGTAGCATGTCTTGTGATTGGTGTTGCTCAGCACTAGTAGTTACCTACTAGAATATGTCCGTATGTGTGTTTGTGCCGCTGCAAGCATCACTAGCATTTACACTGTGATAGTCACATCAAGATAGAATAGATATTATGACAAGCTCAAGCCAAATACCTCATCGATGATAGTGCTGCATGCGTTTACTGCAATTTCTTCCCATACCCAAACTTCATCCACAATATAGCTGGCTCTTCACGCACATAACGCTGAAAATTGCTCAAGCAGCCCATCGATTAGGCTTCTTGACCAAGAATGTCGGAAGCAATTGCAATGCAGATGGTGGTAAATATACATGTGTATCTAACATGTGCTCGTTTTGTTGTGCACCACACCTCTACCGAGTTATTATCTTTCTGGAGAAAAACTAACCTGGTAATTTCAACAATACAATGCGTGGTTGTGCTGCCGTTCACAGAAAAATTCGTTTACCAGAGAAAAAAAAAGTTGCACCCCGGGTTGCCATGAGTCCCCTCCTACGGTGACATGAATACGCCGCCTAAGCTGTGTAATTTGCGGTGTAGTTGTGGCTACCTTAATGCCTTCAACACTATACCATCCCACTTTGAAAAGGGAAACCAATAACGAGCTCCACCACAGACCACATGGAATGGAAGCTTGTTCCACCCCGATTTGTACGTCTACTTTCCTTCACCCTCTAACACCCTATACGCGATAACGTTCCTCTAAATGCAGCCTTTGTTGTCTAAGTTTCTTTTCAAATATTCGCGGAGGGCTTGAGGCGGTAGTTATGGATGTAAGCCTCTTCTTGAGGGTGGGTTTCCATCTCCTATATTCTCTGTCCCTTCATGTGGTATTTGTGTGGGGGCTAGTGTGTGTTCGCATGTTTGGGATAATATACTTAGTCTGTTTCCGTGCGCTCAATGTGAGTCTCTTGTGTGTGTATTTACGTGAGTCTCTTGTCTGTTTTTATGTGAGCCCCTTGTTTGTGGTTTTATGCGAGTCTCTTGTGCCAGTATCTATGTGAGTCTGTCGTGTGTTTCCATGTGAGTTTCTTGTACATGTCGTCACGGGTTCATCATGTGTCTACAGGTTTTTCAATGCTGAGCTATAAAATGCAATTTGTTCCTCTTACCCGCTAGAGACTGGGACTATGATGGTATTTGGTTTTTTAACCTTGTTCTGCGTATAGAATTGTATGCTTTCAAAAGTGCTTGCTCTCCCTGTTTGTGCTTCAATCGTAAAATTGTTTAGAACCTGAGGTAGGAGCTAGAGGGTTTCACGTGAAGCATTTGCTTCATGTCCCTGACAGTTGCCAGAATACTGGCAGCAAAATTGTCCTTCGCATACCGCATTAAATGCATCGGGTGTGAATAGTTTCTTCCCTGTCAGCTTCTTTATTTTCTGGAATATGTAAATCAATTTGTGCTTCTTTTATTAGCTCCTTTGGATGGTATTTTTAACTTTTTTATTTTGGCAACTAAGAATCTGATTTATTTTCTTTTTTTAGACGATTTTCATAGAAGGAATAGTAGTGAAAGCTCTTGCTCACTAAGAAAGAAGAATTCAATGAATAATACAGCGAATGCAAAATAATGGAGTACCTGATGATGTTCTTTTTATAGCTTGAGACACTGTGTTTATACATTTTTTTCGCTTTTTTGGGTGATCAAGCACCCTCCATTACTATTCTGTGGATGTAGCAGGCTAGGGGTGTGTGAGTCAGCATTAATATCGATCTTTTTAGTCCTTGATTTTGATTGTATATACTTTCCGTGAATAGGTAGTTGTGTGTACTGTTCTTTTAGTGTGTCTCTTTACGCATACTTTCACCTCTAAATGGTGAATGCACACACATCGTCACTCTTGAAGGATGTGTCTTTCCAGTAAAAATAGCGAATAAAAGAGTTTTTTCCTCTTATTCTGCAGTATTTTAAGATGTGTAAGTGTCGCTGCTGCAAATTCACAGTGGTTATATATATTTTTTTGCAGTAGCGAGTCCAATTTTGGAGCTAAGTTGAATAATTCGTATGGATCATATGCTGATAAGGCTATTAATATAAGCTTTGCTCGAACAATGGTTGCTAAATAAACACTATTTAAACATAAAAATCTTAGCATAAGATAATAAATTTCACGAATGACATCTCAAATTAATATGATGCAGTATGAGAGGAATAGAATGAGCTTGAAAAGGTCATCTATTGGCTCTCACAAAATAGAAGCAGCGGAGCAAGAGAGATTGGGGAGCACTTACTAAGATTGCTGATGTTTATTTAAGAATATCACATAAAGTTTAGAGGAGAGTTCACTGGCAATGGCGTTACTTTCACTGGCTTTTTGCCTTCTTCACCTTAAATGCACGAATATCTATGGGTCCTCTCTATTTTTACAGTAGCCTAGTATAAGGAAGCATTCGATAGCCCTCTGCGATGCTTTGATATATTGACAATGTTCCTTAAACGGCTCCAGTTTTTGTTTCTATTTTGCTCAAGTGTTACTCTCTCGTTCTGCTAAAGTCATGAATCATCACAATAGCAAAGCACTAGTTTGTGAGAAGTTACTTGGTAGTTTGTGTAAAAGGTTCGGTGTTTTAGTGGGTATCGTTTCCTGCCTCATCATAATGCAATTATTTGCAAATATTCAGTGGATTTCAAGCTAATTACAGTGCATCTTCATATCCTGATGTGTAGAATATTTTGTCAAAGATGCGTTTTTCCTGTGATTAACCTAGGTTTAAACTCTTTTGGATTTATCTAAAATGCCTGCCGTACCCACATTACAAACAATTTGAATTATATTTAGACACTTTACATGAAATGTATAGTCATTATATAACTAAAGGATTGGGTATATAATGATGATTATGACGATATTAGGAGAATATCGACCTTTTTTTTGGCTTTTTTAACTGCATTAGCATTTTTGGAAGATAAAATGCAAGTATTGTTGAGCATAATGGTATCAAAAACATTATTCAACAGCTTACAGGCATCAATTTTGTTGTACTTATGAGGTCCTCTCTACTGTCTTCTTTTGCGCTAAAAGCTTACTCTTTTAAGTGCATTTTGTGACTAGCTGCAGGTCTTTTATATAATCATGCTAATCTCTAACTTTTGAGTCTCTTCTTCTTCAGCTGTTGAATTTAAAGGCTAGTCTAGCATCTAATCTCAGGCTATTTCTGCTCTACACTTTAGGTGATATTGGCAGACTCACTTGCGTCTCTTGTTTTCCTTGGAATGTGCCTGTTATAAGCTGTGGAACTACATGAAGAGATGGGATGCAGTTATTGGAGCGTCAAGTTTCTACTGGCAGATGTGCTCTTCTCTAACAAAGCTTTAAGACAGCAAGGCTAGAGCCTAGGGAGAGTATAGTTAGTGTCTTGTTGATGGAATGGGAATTTTTGCTTACTCTGTGTGCAATCTGCGTAGTATGTGTGTCTAAAGTATATCTGCTTGCATGTGTTTTCCTAAATTCCTTCTGAAGCTCTAGTGTCGTAATTTCTTCAATCTTTGTATTAAAAAAGGGATGCAGAATTTGTTTTGCCAGTTGTATGATCTGTCTGGAGGATGCAAATTTGCCTGTTTAATAATTGAATGGCAGTTGTATTATATCGACTTGCAGAGGTGAATAAACTTCCGAAAAAGATGCGTAGATTTAGTGCAAAATTCGGTTTTTCATTGTAAAAACATCGTATTTTCTCACCGTTATAAGCTACAAGAAGCATGCGCCTTACACACTATAGAGGTAGTCTAAGTATCACAGAAGTTGCATTCTCTTCTATTGTATAAATCTTCAAAATCTGGTGCCCTTTCTTGCGATTTTGACGGATTTTTTGTTGAACACCCCCTACGCAGGTTTCTTTTGGATGAAATTGCTCTATTTCATGTTCCAATGGAGTCTTTAGATGCTTGAATTGGAGAAGAAAGCAATGCGAGACGATATGGAGTAGATACACTTTCACCAAGTCTGTTAAGAGTCCTAGATCTTGCCTAAATACCGTTTGAAGCAAGGAAAAAAGGGTTGCTACACAGTGGAAGCAGGAATGTGTGTGTTCCTATGAATCCAATACTGAGCTCATAGAAGATTTCATGCGTTGCATTGTCTTAAAGCTATGGGCTCTCATGCTTAGAGCGAATTTGTTAGCGTGATTTCCTCGAAAAAACTGCTTGACGGTGTTGCCTTCCCGTTGTATACACTATTTTGTGTATAGTATACATCATCACTCTGCAAAAATCACGCTCGGACATTGTGTGCTTTACATTGGTATCTATTAAGGAAAGGAAGTTTTTGTGTGTGTTTTTTTTCTCACATTTGGTGGGAAAAAACATAGTCAGTGTATATGTAGGGACGATCTTAGAAGAATGCAAAGACGTCATGGCTACAGCGAGCGAGCAAGATAATAGTGAATCGAGAAGAGCCGATGATCAATCGGCTAGAGTGCCCTCAGCAAGCAAGGATTTCACCGGTTCCGCTGGAGCCCCCTTATCAAGCAAGGATTTCACTGGTAAACAAGTAACTTCTGCCCAAAATGTGAAACCTTCAACCAGAACTTGGTGGCCTTTCTCATCATCTTCAAATGGCTCCGGCCCACGCACATTGTTGAAAGTACCTGCCAACTCAAGTAAGGATGTTTTCTCCTCTGGAGCACACAAGCTTCAAGCTCTCGAATCTATTGAAATGAAGGAGCTAGATACGAAGAACTCAAGTTTTTCTGCGCTGAAGATAACGGAAAAAGCTTCTAATATCACCTCAGAGACATCGGATAATCAGGAATTTCCTGTTTCTGAGACGAAAGATACTCCACATTCTTCCCGCAATGAATCAAATCCGCACACTACATCTTCAGACGAATCTGATAAGTTATGGGCATCTCCTAATCTGGACAAGCCTATAGATGGGCAGTTAATAGAGGTGAAACTTGCTTCCAAGGATAGAAGGAGGGAGATAGCGGAAGTGATGGCTAAAGCCACACCTTCTGCTGCCATCGACGAGTCAAACGTGGAAGGAGATGCTGGGGCTACTCCTTCACCATCTGTAGGCTGTTGCGCGCAGCTCCCCTCTCATTTGAATGTGAATGTGGGGAAACCTGCACAAAACACAGTCAATCAACCCTTCAGCAGCGGGCTTTCTCCTATGAAAAAACCAATGATTGAGAGTGAAGATAAGCGAATTCCTCCTTCGGCGGATTATGCCTCCGATATTATCAATTCATTAAGTAGTGGCTCTCCCAAAAATGGCTTGGATATCTTCCGTGTAGAAGGCAGCTTCATCAGCAACCAGCCTGCTTTCTTGGATGTTCCAACCTCACAAGCACATCTCAGAACTCCAAAGGAGAATGCTCTTCACATTTTAGAATCTTTGGAAGCACCAAACTCAATCTCACACACAACTCCGAGATCATCAAAGCAGAATACCCTTCGAATGTTAGAATCTAATCGATTAATTGCTACCTCAAATTCCGTCATATCAACAGCTACTTTTGGGCGTTTTGAAGATTTTTCAGCTTCAAGCTGCGATGACATAGCTTCTCAGTGCATCCCTCCTCCGCTGTTTTCCAATGAATTGCTGGTTGGAGCTACTAGGAATCAACAGGAGAATCGTCACCTCTCCAATGTGCAGAACAAGCTTTTAAGCAGTCAGAAAGAAGAAGATGCTCTGCGTGAAGATGAAGATTCCAAGCTTTCAAGCAGGAAAACGACGGAAGATGCATCTTCCCAATCTCTACGTGCTAATTCACGTGCTCGACCGGATCTAATGGAGGCAACGATTGAATCTTCAACGCCGAAACTTCACCCCCTCATGCAGCCTAGTAGCTCTCAGACTGATGAAAAGTTTGATGCTGATGACTATGTTTCTCAGAAAATCGCTGGAATCAAGGTTTTCAATGACTTTAATGCTCGCTCGGAGAATAAGCTTACTCCAACAGAAAAAAGCTTATCAGATTCATCTTTCCTACAGAATCGGGGATCTTCAAGTGCATCAACTAGAAAAAAGCTTGAGGAAGCAGTCATGAAGAATGAAGCCATCACTGAGAGCGTTAACAACGGCGGCCCAGCAGTGAGAAAGGGTGAAGATGAGGATGTTTCCGCTGTTCCTATGAGGCTTCCTAGTGGTGAAAATGCCTCTTATCCAATCTCTAGCTTCTCTAATATGATAGAATTTGGGGAAACTGATCGAAGGCTATTTTCCGAGACTTTGAAGAGCCAATTATCAATGTCTACGGAGGAGCTTAACAATCTCGCTGATTCGACTGTTACTGAGCCTGAGAATGCAGCAGGTGCGAGTGGCAGCACTCACCACAGTCGAACTAGCAAGAGAGTGCTCTCCGAGTCTGCAAAGGATAGCAAAACTAGCAGTGCGTCTCTCTCTGTCACAAGTTTATCTGGAAGAGCTCAGGGAGGCAGTCCTCTGGAGCAGTCTGCACTGAAGACAAGAGCTGAGTCTGAGCCGTCGTCTTCAGATCATGAGATGTGGCATCCTTTGAAGGATGGTGTGTCTGGAGCTCAGTCTGGTGGTGGCAGTGCAGCTCCGGCGCCGTTTTTGGGCAAGAAAAGCACTGCTATTAGGGTGTCAAAGTTTCCGTCTCCATCGTTGGTAACTGGAGGAGCAGCAGCTTTAAAGGCTGAAAAGGTTTGTGTGTGTGTGTGTGTATGATGATGTATTGGTGTGTGTGTGTGTGTATGATGATGTATTGGTGTGTGTGTGTGTATGATGATGTATCGGTGTGTGTATGATGATGTATTGGTGTGTGTGTGTGTATGATGATGTATTGGTGTGTGTGTTTATGCGTTTGTGTGTGTGTGTGTTTATGCGTGTGTGTGTGTGTGTATATGTATATCAGTACGTTTTCTTTTTGAAAAGCGAGATTGAAAGGTAAATTTGTCCATGAGAAAATGACTGATAAAATCTTTTCGCTTTTTGTGTGTGGAAAAGTGTTTTTGCACGATTGCAGGTGCGTGTTGTGATAATTTTTTTGCTGTTTTAGGGAAGAATGTTGAGTGATACTTGAAGATGGATACACTAAAAATTTGCTTGAAATATTCATTTGTTTCCTATGAAAAAAAGTGTGAAAGGGCTAGCTATATATATATCTACATATCCTACCTGTATTTCGCTGGTTTTACGAATGAAAGTTTGGTTTCAAGGTGTGTTATTGGGGTGTTTTATACTAGAAGTTCGTACAACTGATGATGAAATGTGTGTTGAATAGAATAAGGTTTTCTTAAATAGAAGGAGGATCTGCTCCTTCTTTTTGGGAAAAATTAGTAGTAAAAGGTTTCATTTGGTAGAGTATCGGCTTCTTTATGTGGTGTGTGTGTCTGTTTTCTCCATGCTACGTATGCATAACGCCAAGTAGCAACAGTCGCTTATGCGCTTATTGAGAAGGTTTCTTGCTGGCAAAGTAGCTGTGATAACACACGTTAGTAGATCCTAAGTATGAAGATGCATGTGTATGTTGTGCGTATATAATATGTTCATGTTTATTAGGCAGTATTATATATGTATTGATGTGTGCGTGTGTGTATGTATACCCCCTGTTGATTACCCATGAGCTTCTTTGGTAGTTTACTCTTTTTTTTTGTTTTAGTTTTTTTCATTGTTAACCTGCTTTTATCTCTTGTATCTGTGGTACACACACACACACACACAGCACTCTCTTTGTGCTCTCCAGCAATGCACAAAGAGCACTCACATGCCATTCCAGAAGCACACACACCTTTGATATTTCAGTGTACTTCATCATAGCGCGAATGTGTGGGTATGTGTGTGCCGTTTAGAGCTATAACAAGAAGCACCATATCTCTACAACTGTTTTTGCTGCTGTCCATCTTCTTGGCTTTACCAGCACCTGTGTGTGTGTAATTGTTTGCTCATGAAGATTATTTTCGCTGCTTTTTTAAGTTATAAACAGGGTGAGTGCTAGATGGTAGCCTCATTGAGCAGCAGTTAACTCTGCGAGCTGAAATCTGCACTTTTCTAGCAAAGCTGGGCTATAAATTACTCTTATTTATCGCTTTCGAGAGTGTTTCTGTGCACTTAGCGTAGTACTGCCATTCCGGGTGTGTGTGTAGGAAGTTTTAAGCGTTAAGGGCTCGAAAGGGTCGGCTGCTTCTTCTAAAGAATTTTCTAACATTCTTGAGAGCAAAAAGAGTGGGCCTCAAATGCCACGCAAATTGCAGGTGAAGAAGAAAGTTTTCTCTGCGTGTGTGTGTGTGTGTGTGTGTTTTTTTTTTTTTTTTTTTNGTGTGTGTGTGTGTGTTTTTTTTTTTTTATTTTTATGAATGGGATATGCCGCTGTGTGTAGTAGAAAGATTTGACGCACTGGAAGTTTTGAAAGAGAAGTATATGTGTGTTTTAATGAATGTGTTGGTGTGTGTGTGTGTGTGTGCATGTGTGTGTGCGCATAGTCTGAAGAACAGGTATATAGTGGACATACGAGCGTACCGTACATTTGAAGAAGATTAAGCTTGCCTGCGTTTAGTGTTAATCCTACGGTATATTGCGCATTAGCTATGCTGCTACTAGCATATAGCATTAAGCGGCAATATAATAGCACACACGCAAGCACTCCAGCATATACCCACTAGTGTGATCGCGCATCCGGTAACGCGCACGCACGCACGCACACTAGCGCACACTGGCGTACAAGAACGCACACACACGCACTAATGTACATGTTGCACGCACGCACACTAGTGGACGCATCGCACGCACACACGCAGTAGTGCGCATATTTCCTTTTTTAAATGCTGTTTATATCGACTTCACTGTCTTTGCTCTCTCATTTGATACTCTATAACTTTTCAAGTTGCCTTGGTCTCGCGCACACACAAAAGGAACTTTCCTTCATGAATACTCTTCTTTCCTCTACAGTTCAGCATCTATTTGATCAAAAATTTCCCCGTCACACACACCTTCCCATCTTCAAAGGCTCATTAACACACACACACACACATCTCTCTCATTCCACACACTACAACGCATTGGATTTCTTCAATCCCTACTGACTTCTTCAAGCTCTTCTACTCCCAAAGGTTGTGCTGGATATTGACGATACGGTGATGTCTAGTGGCGGAGTTAAGTTCTTTAATGTGCACCTTGGAGGAGTGGATACTCAGTATAGTAGAGGCATCATCTATCCTGGTGTGTGTTCATTGTATATACAGGGATCGTCCTGCTTTTGCCTTTATAATGAGGGAATTAGCGAGTATTTAGAGGCGTTTGTTCATTGAAGAAGGTGGGATTCTATAGTAGGAGGGGAATCTGAAGGTTTCTGGGGAGATCTTTAAGTTTTCCGTAGAGTATTGATTTAGTAGAAAATACCTAGTTTGATGAAGAATACTGATGTAAGTGTGTGTGTTGTGATAATGGAAATTTTATTGCTTTGTGGATGGCTGATTTGCTTCGTTTCTTAGCAGGAATTATCTTTTTATTCGCATTAGGTTTTAGGTTGGTGTGTATGGACTACATTCTAACTAGTGTGTGTGTGTGTGTGTGGATTAAATGCTAACTATTGGGTGTGTGTGTGTATTGCATTCTAAGTACTCTGTGTGTGTGTGGATTAAATGCTAACTATTGGGTGTGTGTGTGTGTATTGCATTCTAAGTACTCTGTGTGTGTGTATATTATAGTCTAACTACTCTGTGTGTGTCTACCACGCTCTAGCTACTCTGTGTGTGCTTTTTTTTGAGGCAGTGCAACTATGGTTGGAGTGAATGGGCAACTTCTTGTGTGTTGTTCCGCCATGAAAAAACTTAGGGGGTAGCTATTCTTGTTTTCTTCACTTCCCCTAGCACCAGAGCAAGTTGAAGTAGCTCAAGGGGTAGAAAACTATTTTTTTTTTTGATCTACAACATACAGTTTCACACATGCACCACACACCTTCGCACACGCTCCTTTACACACACACCATGCTCACACCCTCACATTAAAGCCTATTTTGCACTGTAGGTGCTGCTCAGTTTATATTTGAGCTGGCTATGTTTGGGTTACCAAGGAACGAGAAACCGCTTTCTGCTGGCGTTTTAACTGCGAGAATCCCTCAGGTGTGT